>UESW01004579.1:279092-282845 GCA_900491605.1 Calamus simplicifolius | reverse complement strand
TGTCACCCTTCACTATAGGTGCAACACTTGGTGAACAATTTTTCATCTGAAATCTCTCCAAGACTTTATTGATATAAGTTTCTTGAGACAATCCCAAAATGCCTCGAGATCTTTCTCTATGGATCTTAATGCCAATGACATAAGATGCCTCACTCATATCTTTCATATCAAAATTTTTGGAGAGAAATTGTTTCACCTCATATAGCAACCCTTTATCATTGGTTGCAAGTAGAATGTCATCCACATATAGGACCAAGAAACAAATTTTGCTCCCACTAACCTTCTGGTATATACATTGATCCATGATGTTCTCTTCAAAACCAAAGGAAGAGATCACATCATGAAATTTTAAATACCACTGACGTGAGGCTTGTTTCAATCCATATATGGATTTCTTAAGCTTGCAAACCAAATGCTCACCATCACTAGAGGAAAATCCTTCAGGCTGTTTCATGTAAACCTCTTCCTCTAGATCTCCATTAAGGAATGCGGTCTTCACATCCATTTGATGTAACTCAAAATCAAAATGAGCTACCAATGCCATAATTATTCGGAGAGAGTCTTTCTTGGATACAGGAGAAAATGTCTCCGTGTAGTCGATTCCTTCCCTCTGAGTGAATCCTTTGGCAACGAGTCTTGCTTTATATCTCTCAATGTTGCCTTGTGAGTCTTTCTTTATTTTGAAGATCCATCTACATCCAATGGCTTTTACACCATCAGGCAACTCAACAAGATCCCAGACTCGATTAGATGCCATAGATTCCATCTCGTCTTTCATGGCATTGAACCACAAGTTTGATTCCTTAGAACTCATGGCTTGTGAAAACGTTTCAGGATCATTTTCGGCTCCAATGTTATAGTCAGATTCATGTAGATACACAACATAATCACTAGGAATTGCTGATTTCTTTATTCTAGTTGATCTTCTTAATGTTGTGTCAATGACCTCTTGAGGAGTATCTTGCACAACTGATTGTTGATGAACAACACGATCTTCTAGATTACCATCAGCTTGTGAAATCTCAATGACTGGTTGTTGGGCACTTAATTGAGTTTGAGGAGTGCTATAAATAACAACCAATCCCTCACTTGAAGTGGAAGCTGGAATAACTGAATGATCTTTCTCAGAAGAAGCCAAATACTGAGATTGATCACTCCCACTGATCAAGTCATTCTCAAGAAATTTTGCATTTCTTGATTCCACAATCCTAGTGCTGTGAGATGGACAATAAAATCTATAACCCTTGGACTTCTCAGCATATCCAATAAAGTATCCACTAATAGTCCTTGGGTCTAGTTTCTTTTCTTGTGGATTATAGACTCTTACTTCAGATGGGCATCCCCAAACACGTATATGTTGCAGACTTGGTTTCCAACCTTTAAATAACTCAAATGGCGTTTTGGAAACAGCCTTGGTTGGAACCCGATTCAATATATACGCAGCAGTTTTAAGAGCTTCAGTCCACAAGGATTTAGGTAAGTTAGAGCTGACAATCATGCTCCTTACCATGTCCAATAATGTCCGGTTTCTCCTTTCAGCTACACCGTTTTGGTCAGGAGACCCTGGCATGGTGTATTGTGCAACAATTCCATTTTCTTCAAGAAACCGAGCAAACGGACCAGGTGCTTGTCCATTCTCAGTGTATCTACCATAATATTCTCCACCTCTATCTGACCTCACGATTTTAATTTGCTTGCCGCATTGTTTCTCTACTTCTGCCTTAAATACCTTAAAGGCATCTAATGCTTCGTTCTTATTATGAAGTAGGTAGAGATACATATATCGTGAATAGTCATCAATAAATGAGATGAAGTATCTCTGACCATACGAATCCATATCTGGGCTACAGATATCCGTATGTATGATCTCCAGTATTTCCGAACTTCTCTTGGCATTTTCTTGGACTTGTTGGTTTGCTTTCCCTTTATGCAGTCCACACAAGTGTCAAAATCAGTAAAATCAAGAGTATCAAGTACTCCATCTTTTACTAATCTTTTAATTCTCTCAATGGAGATATGACCTAATCTCCGATGCCACAAAATAGAGGAATTCTCATTTATAACACATCTTTTCATACCAGTTTGGGCGTGCATCACATTATAGGTGGTATTATTTTTCAAATTGATTTGGAAAAGATTGTCTGACAATGTACCATTCCCAATAAGCTTAGATTTATAAAATAAATCAACAGAGCTTTTATTAAAATTAAAGGAATATCCTGCTGGTACAAGCCTTGACACTGAAATCAAATTTCTAGAGAAACTTGGAATATAAAATGTCTTTTCCAAATCCAAAACAAAACCAGAATGTAAAATAAGTCTGCACGTTCCAATTGCTTCCACATGTGAACCCATCTTGTTTCCTGAATAGATGCTTTGTTCACTTCCCAATGGTTTCCTTTGATTTAGAAAACCCTGCAAGGTATTTGAAACATGGATTGTAGAACCAGAATCAATCCACCATGTGTTATGACATATAACCAAATTGGATTCATGACATACGAATGAGGTTAGAGTACCTTTCTTGTCAAGCCAAGCTTTGAATTTGAGACAATCTTTCTTTATATGCCCTTTCTTCTTGCAAAAGAAGCACTTGGACTCCTTCTTGTCTTCTGTATGGATGGATACTTTACCCTTTCCTTTGCGTTTGGCTTTGGGAGCTTTAGTCTTTCTCTGAGTGACTAAATGTGCACTTTCTCCCATTTCTAAAATCAGCCTCCCTTCCTCTTGAACACACATGGTCAGAAGTTCATTAATTGACCATTTGTCCTTATGTGTATTGTAAGATATTTTGAAGGGACTATATTGCTGTGGGAGTGAGCTCAAAATAAAGTGCACCAAGAAAGATTCTGACATCTCAACCTCTAGGGATTTCAACTGAGCCGCAATGTCCCTCATCTTCATGATGTGCTCACGCACACCTCCAACCGTAGTGAGCTTCATTGATGATAATTTGTCATTAGGGTGCTAGCCATTGCCTTATCTGAAGACTCAAATTGTGCATCAATAGCCTTCAGAAGTTCCTTGACATTTTTGCACTCAGGAATTGAACCACGTATACTAGCAGAAATTTTAGTACGTATGAACATCATACTGAGGCGATTGGACCGTTCCCATCGTTCATACGCAGCAATCTCAGCCTGAGTGCTAGTAGATGTAACTGAATGTGGTTCATCCTTCCTGATAGCATAGTCAATATCCATGCACCCTAATTGAAGAAGAATTCTCTCCTTCCATAATTTATAATTATCACCACTTAAATCGGGAATGTCACATTTCATATCAGAAATATTAACAGGCAAAATAGCTGCATAAAAAAAAATCATGTTCATGTAATTGAATTTGAGGCATATAACTTGATGTCATGTTTTACCAATGTAAACATGCAATAACATGAATCAATAACATACAATAACTACCTGTGGGCTAAGTTATATACTCAAATAGACTCATTAGCTTAATGATGTGACTAACAAATTATATTCCTTTCTTAATTCCTGTGGGTAATTAAGAAAATAATTTGTTATCGCATCCTAATTAATTATATTAGTGCAACAAAAATTCCTGTGGGATAAGATTCATTACATTAATATAATTAGTCACAATTAATGTCATCTAACCTTATGTGATCTTTGCAACTCAATATATAATTTTGATTAATCAAAGATGCTGTGGCTACTCCTCAATTAATCAACATCATATTGATCACATGACATTATATGCATATAGATTAACCAATTTAGCATGATTATT
>UESW01004579.1:39092-274092 GCA_900491605.1 Calamus simplicifolius | reverse complement strand
AGGTGTCGGCTCCAAAAGACTGTAGGCTCCGAGGTAGTCAAAAATCAAACGTTCTGTCCCGCATCGGAGTCGGCTCCAGACACTGTAAGTGTCGACTCCGAAACTCTGGGTGTCGGCTCCGAAACTCTAGGTGTCGGCTCCGGACCGTATCAAAAATCAGAAGAATATTTGACTGGCCATGGGGTCGGCTCCAGATTCCTAGGTGTCGACTCCAGGCTCTGAAACTTTGAAACTTATATTTTGCAATTGATTCAAAACACATTTCTTAATCCCTTTAAATTGATCAAATATTTTTAAGCCCTGAAACACTTATCAAATCTATTAGTAATCAAATAAATATACTCAATTCCTTTATTAATCATCAAAATCAATAATTGGGTCAACAATCTCCCCCTTTTTGATGATTATAAAAACATTGAGTATATGCATAGGATTCTTAAATCAAAATTTTCAAGGAAGTGATCCTCACAAGTAAGCTCCCCCTGAATAAGGTAGCTCCCCCTATGAAGTTCAAATGAATAATTGTTCTCTCCTTTTGCTTTACATGTTTGATACTTAGAATTCATTTATATCAATTTCACTATTATCAGTGTTCACATAAGTTTATTTAAGCATATTCAAACTATCAATTCACATAAGCTTATTAATGCATATACGACATAACTTTCTCCCCTTTTTTGTAATCAACAAAAAGATAAAGAAGGGTTAAGTCAAAAGATAAAATTGATAGATAAAAAAAATTTCATTTCATCAAAGGTCAAGTATTACAATAAGAAACTAAACTTTCATTACATCAAAACTAAACTTTCATTACAAACATCAAACACATATCAAAAAAACTTGACTTCATTACATGAAAATTACAAATTGGTTCTAATGATTCTTGTTAAATGATCTAAAATCTTTCCCATTCCATCACTTTGAGTAGCTACAAATTCTTTCAACCTTCTATCAACAAAAGACAAGCAGTCATGATTTTATCTTGAAGCTCGGCATTGCATTTGGAGTAGGTCTCAGAATCTCCACAATATCTTTAAGTTCTTCAAATATATTTTTCAGATCATTACTTAAGGATCCGCAGATGAACTAAGAGTTGATTCATTTTTCCAATGCGATCATCCAGGGAATAAAGGGTTTCTTTAAGATTCATAAACTTATTATCAAACTCAGTCTTCAATTCATCCTTGAGCAGCAAAAATCTTTGAGTTGCTCCAATTGAAGGTCTGAAAAACCAACTGATGAAGTGGATGATGAACATGAACTTGAGCGGGTGCAGGGGCAGGAACAGGACTGCTAGGCTGCGGAGAGGGAACCCTCACAGATGGTCCAGCCTCAAAGGCAGAAGGTCTAGGTTCAGGGGCTCTCTCATCCAAGTGCCTTTCCTTTCCCATTGCCCATTACTTAACAAATCCCATCCGATGCAAGGTGGCCAAACTATAGTAATCAGTGTGCCTAGGTTCTTGAAGGTTCATTGTCTAAATCACAACCCTTGGCTCCTGAAAACCATAGTTAGACCATGCCATAGGGTAGGATGATCTTCTTTTCCCTCCAGCCTCAGCCATATAAAATATCATCATTGCAGCTAAATTTATGGGCTGACCGGTCAAACACTGTCCATCACAACAATGTCTCGCTCGGAGACATACTCAAATCGACCGTCTTTGGAAATAATTCTACTGCAAATGTTGTGAAGTAATCTTAATTCCAAGGGCAATTGATTAGCCCTAATTCCTCAAATTCTGTAACTTCTCTCCCTAACATCCTTGATAAGCGGCTGACCTCTCACTGTGATGTCGGCAACTAATCCAGTAATGGGAATGCTAAGGAGGTTTCCTAATTTTGAAAAGTAAGATGAATCCTTTTCCTCTACTGAGCTCACTATTCCACCATCACCTCTCGACAAATTGAAAAATTCCTTGACAAGGCTGGATAAGTAGGAACATCTAGAGAACACACTTTATCCCAGCCTAGTTCCTTGATTTGATTCCCAATAGAGAAAGAACTCAAAATCAACTTTCCTACCCATTGTATCACTCTCCCGCTAGGGTATCTACCTGAGGAGATGAAGGGTCTGGATTGTCTGAAGAGTTGAAGAGGAATCACTCGGAGACGGCTCGCGACGGGTCTCGCCGACGTTTTCCGGTTGCACGGGCTCCAAGCACTGATCCTCTCCTCTTAGGTGCCATTAGATCCTTAGGAAGGTTGAATAGGGTGGAATTAGAGATGGGGAGGTTTGAGAGAGTTTGGGAAGAGTTTGGTTAAGGATTTGAAAAGAAATGAAATGACGAGGTGTCGACTCTGCCCTAATAAATCATTTGGGACCCCCAGGTGTCGACTCCCGCAAAGTCGGGTGTCGACTCCAAATCGCTAACACAGTCAGCGCTCGAACTGGAGTCGGCTCCACTTATACGGGTGTCGGCTCCAAGGTCAGGGACCGAGAGCGACACAGACAAGGTGTCGACTCCTCAAACTGAGGTGTCGACTCCACTGACAGTTTCAGAGAAAAATAATGAGATTCAAACAACTGAAACTTGTCAAAATAGGTTCAATAAAATTTTGAAAAAATCTTTGGAATATGAAGAATCAAATTGCTCAGATGACTAGATAATTTGTCCTTAAAATTATGAAAGGAATATCAAGAAATTAATAGAAATCTAGATAGTCATTCCTTAGGTTTCAAAATCATTCCAAAGGGTCACAAATCCCTAATTCACCTCTAAGATAACAAAATCTCTCTTCACTCAAAGGTTTTGTAAATATATCAGCTAATTGTTCTTCAGTATTAACATAATCAAGACAAATTTCATTATTAGCTACATGTTCTCTTATAAAGTGATATCTAATTTCAATGTGTTTTGTTCTTGAATGTTGAATTGGATTTTTAGTTAAATTTATTGCACTTGTGTTATCACATCTAATTGGAGTTTTATCAAGTGTTATGCCATAATCTTCAAGTTGTCTCTTAATCCAAAGGATTTGAGCACAGCAACTTCCAGCTGCAACATATTCTGCTTCAGCAGTTGATAATGCAACCGAATTTTGCTTTTTGCTAAACCAAGAGATTAAGTTACTTCCTAAGAATTGACATGCACCACTTGTGCTTTTTCTATCTAATTTACATCCAGCATAGTCAGAATCAGAATATGCAATCAAGTTTAATGTTGAGTCTCTAGAATACCATAAACCTACATTTTTAGTTCCACTTAAATATCTTAAGATTCTTTTTACAGCAATTAAGTGAGATTCTTTAGGTTCAGATTGAAATCTAGCACATAGACAAACAGCAAACATGATATCTGGTCTACTAGCTGTTAAGTAAAGAAGAGATCCGATCATACCTCTGTAATATTTTTGATCTACTTTCTTACCATCTTCATCTTTGTCCAATTTGCATGAAGGACTCATAGGTGTTCCAAGTGGTTTGATTGACTCCATTCCAAACTTCTTGAGAAGTTCTTTTGTGTATTTTGCTTGATTGATGAAAATTCCCTCTTTGCTTTGCTTGATTTGAAGTCCTAGGAAGAAGTTGAGTTCTCCCATCATGCTCATTTCAAACTCACCCTGCATTAACTTAGCAAATTCTTGACATAACAGATTGTTAGTAGCACCGAATACAATATCATCAACATATATTTGTACTACTAATAAATCCTTGTCTTTTCTTTTCAAAAATAATGTTTTATCAACATTTCCTCTTATAAAATCATTTTCAATCAAAAATTTACTTAATCTTTCATACCAAGCTCTAGGTGCTTGTTTTAAACCATATAGTGCTTTGTGCAATTTAAAAACATGATTTGAAATTCATGATCTTCAAAACCAGGTGGTTGTTCAACAAAAACTTCCTCATTTATAAATCCATTTAAAAATGCACTTTTAACATCCATTTGAAATAAATTGATATGCATATGACATGCAAATGCAAGTAATAATCTAATTGCTTCTAATCTAGCTACAGGTGCAAAAGTTTCATCAAAATCAATTCCTTCTTCTTGATTATATCCTTTTGCAACTAATCTAGCTTTGTTTCTAATTACTATGCCATTTTCATCTAATTTATTTCTAAATACCCATTTTGATCCTATAACAGAATGATCTTTAGGTCTATCTACAAGAGTCCAGACATTATTCCTAGTAAATTGATTTAATTCTTCTTGCATAGCTAACATCCAATTATTATCTTTTTCAGCTTCTTCAATAGTTTTAGGTTCAATTTGAGATACAAATGCAAGATGATTATTGATGTTTCTCATTGATGATCTAGTTCTTACTCCTTGAGATGGATCACCTATAATTAATTCTTTTGGATGACCATAGGCATATCTCCAATCTCTAGGAAGATCTACATCATTATGATTTGCATCAACAACATCAACACTAGGAGAATCATTATCTTTAGCTTCTTGTTCATGATCTGAAGATACATCTATATTTAATTTTTCAATATCTCTTTCTAGAATGTTTGTATCTTCCTCATCATCAATCTTTCGAACTTGATGCTAAAGATTCATCAAAAATTACATGAATAGATTCTTCTACAATTAAGTTTCTCTTGTTAAACACTCTATAGGCTTTACTAGATGTTGAATATCCTAAGAAAATGCCTTCATCAGATTTTGCATCAAATTTTCCTAGATTATCTTTACCATTATTATGAATGAAACATTTACAACCAAATGCATGAAAATAACTTATGTTTGGTTTTCTATTATTCCATAGTTCATAAGGAGTTTTCTTAATGATTGGCCTAATTAAAGCTCTATTAAGAATGTAACATGCGTGTTTATAGCTTCCGCCCAAAAGTATTTTGGTAGGTTGCTTTCACATAGCATGGTACGGGCCATGTCTTCTAAGGTTCTATTTTTTCTTTCAACTACTCCATTTTGTTGTGGTGTTCTAGGTGCTGAAAAATTATGATGAATGCCATTTTCTATGCAAAAGTTTTCAAATAAATGATTTTCAAATTCAGTGCCATGATCACTTCTAAGAGACACTATGGTGTTGTTTTTCTCATTTGTGACCTTCTTGAAGAATTTCAAAAATAATGGAAAGGTCTCATCTTTATGAGCTAAAAATAATACCCAAGTGTATCTAGAGTAATCATCTACAATCACAAGACCATATTTCTTTCCTCCTAGACTTGTGGTTCTAGTAGGTCCAAAAAGATCCATGTGAAGTAGTTCAAGTGGCCTAGAAGTGGAAACAATATTTTTAGTTTTGAAAGAGTTTCTAGTTTGTTTTCCAAATTGACATGCATCACAAATTTTGTTATTTTCAAAATCTAGTTGTGGAAGTCCTTTTACTAAATCCATTCTAATTAATTTTGAAATTAGGTGTGTGCTTGCATGACCTAATCTACGATGCCATAACCAACCAATCTCATTCATATTAGCATTATTAGCAACTAAGCAATGATTACTAGTAGACAAATTGTCTAAATCAATCAAGTATACATTGCCATTTCTATTTCCAATAAAAATAATGCTATTATCAATGGGATTAGAAACAGTGCAGATAGAAGCTTCAAATGATACTTTAAAACCTTTATCACATAATTGGCTAATACTAATTAAATTATGTTTTAAACCATTAACATATAAGACATTTTCAATATATGGAGGGAGTTATTTGAATTTTACCAAACCCCATGATTTGGCCTTTGCCATTGTCACCAAATGTAACAACTCCTCCTCTTTTGCTTTCAAGGGTGATGAATTGATCCTTGTCACCCGTCATGTGTCTTGAGCAGCCACTATCGAGATACCACTTTCGCTTTGATCTTTTGGCCAAGACACTCCTGCAAAAATAATCAAGTCTTATATTTAGGTACCCAAGCCTTCTTGGGTCCTTCATGGTTAGTAGCATAAAAGATTGTTCCTTTGGGAACCCATATTTTCTTTCCTTTACTATTAAATTTTTGTTACTTTTCTTTACATTCATAGGATTTATGTCCTTTCTTGTTACAATAATGACATGTAACATTCTCTATTTTGTTCTTTTCTAAAGAAGTTTTTGACAAATTTTTGTTATTATATCCTAATCCAGCCTTATCAAATATAGCTCTTTGATTACTAATAATAAATTAAGTTTTTCAGAACTATAAGTAAATTTATCAACAATATTTTATATTTATCAACTTCCTTCTTTAATTTATCATTTTCATTGGAAATTGATTCTTTTTCTTTTCAAATTTTCATTTTCAGATTTCAGCATCTTAATTCATTAGTAAGATTATCTTTTTCTTTAATGAGAATTGAATTATCATTTTTCAAAATTTGTATTTCTTTTTCAAAACTTTAAAATCATCAACTAGTTCATTAAAAGCTTCAAATAATTCATCAAAGCAAAATCATCACAAGGGTTTTCAGAACTTACCTCGTTGTCGTCGTTTGCCATAAAGCAAATGTTTGCAACTTCTTTTTGTTCTTCCTCGAAGAGGATTCATCGCTGTCTCCAGTTGCAACATAGGCTTTCTTCTTCTTGTAGCTTTCTTCAGTTGAGGACAATCATATCTAAAGTGCCCCGGTTTCTTACACTCATAGCAAATCAAGGGGTCTTTCTCTTTGTCCTTGTCCTTGTCCTTTTCTTTTTCTCCTTCCATCTTAATTCCAGATTTCTTCTTGTGGAAGGGTCTCTTTCTTTCATGAATTTTTTGAATTTTCTAGCTAGAAGAGCAGTCTCATCATCATCATCATCATCACTGCAGCTCTCCTCACTTTCTGCAGCCTTAAGAGCTATAGTCTTCTTCTTTTTGACATCTTCCTCTATGTGTGCTTCATGGTTAACTCATGGGTCATTAGGATCCAAGTAGCTCCTCCAAGGGTAAAGTGTTGAGGTCCTTGGCTTCTTGGATTGCTGTCACCTTTGCTTCCCAAGTCCTTGGAAGTGACCTAAGAATTTTGCGAACAAGTTCAGAATTAGTATAGGTCTTACCAAGACTTTTCAAACCATTTACAATATCAGTAATCTAGTATACATGCATGCTATAGTTTCAGTTTGTTCCATGCTAAATAATTCATATTTATGAACAAGAATATTATCTTAGATTCTTTAACTTGATTGTACCCTCATGGGTAACCTCTAATCTATCCCAAATCTCTTTTGCGGAATTACATGTAGAGATTCGATTAAATTCATTAGCATCTAATGAACAATATAAACATTCATGGCTTTAGCATTGAGCTGAGCCATTTTCCTATCATTATCATTCCAATCCCTTTCGGGCTTAGGAACAATAGAACCATCAACTAAGTGTGTGGGTGTGCTAGGTCCATTAATTATAACACTCCACAATTCATAATCAGAAGCTTGAATGAATATCCTCATTCTTGCTTTCCAATATGAATAGTTGGAACCATTAAATAAGGGAGGTCTATTTGTAGAATGACCTTCAGCAAATGAAGATCCAACTTGAGCTGCCATTTGGATCTTTAGCTCTTGATCGTGTGATCAAAAAAAATGAGCACTTGCTCTGATACCAATTGTTGGCCCAGATGGCAACCCAAGAGGGGGGGTGAATTGGGTTCTTTAAAAAATTTAACCTTTTAAAACTATTGCTTGGAGATAGATGAAATGCAATGCAATATTAAGCACAAACAAGGAGATAGAGAAAGAGATAATCAAAGCACGGCAAACACAAAGATTTTATAGTGGTTCGGTGTATCCAACACCTACGTCCACTCCCAAGATCCACTTGGGTCCACACTATAATCCCTTGATTACAGTCGAGTTGTTTTACAAGCTCACAACTCAAACTTGTTGTTTCCCGGGATCACAACGAACCCAGCCGGTTTTGGGCTCACCAGCACAAAACCCTAAACTCAAGCTAATCTAGCTTGACCCGAGGTATACTACCTCCACTAGTTCAATCCCCTTGATTGAACTAGCACAAACAAGAAAGAATATGTTTTTCAATAATACAAAGCTCCTCAAATGAGCAAATATTCAAAATAATAAACAAGGTTAGAAAAGCCTGTTTTGAAGTTATTGGATTTGAGCTTTTCTTCTTTTCCTCTTCTCTTTGGAGATGTTGAATCAGGCCTCAGCTTTGATTCTTCAAATGTTGCAGATGAGAAGTTGAAAAACAGAGCTTTTTCTTCTTTTTGGGAAATCCTCCGATTTTTAATTGAGCGCCTTGGATTTCTCTTTGAGCTTTTGGAGTGGAAGGATTTGAGTTTGAACTTTTCTCTTGATTTCAGGCTCAAGACTTCTCGGATTTTTGATTTGTATTCACTCTATTTTTCTTTTTTTCAAACGAGCTTTCTCCCCTTTTTATAGATTTCCTTTAATCCATTTTTGGTGAGAAAACTAGCCGTTGGAATGTACCTGGAAACCAAACAAAATATATCCGTTAGAAGTTAGGTAAAAGAAAATATTACCGTTAGAGCTGATCTGGCATTTTAAAATTTTGTTCCAGATAGGTTGGAGTCGGCTCCAACTTTTCAGGTGTCGGCTCCAAGTCGTTTATCCAAAAATAGAAAGTTCGAGTTCGTCGAGGAGTCGGCTCCGAAAAAGTTAGGTGTCGGCTCGCCATACTCAGGTGTCGGCTCTAAAAGACTGTAAGTGTCGGCTCCGAGGTAGTCAAAAATCAAACGTTCTGTCCCCGCATCGGAGTCGGCTCCAGACACTGTAAGTGTCGAACTCCGAAACTCTAGGTGTCGGCTCCGAACCGTATCAAAAATCAGAAGAATATTTGACTGGCCATGGGGTCGGCTCCAGCATTCCTAGGTGTCGACTCCAGGCTCTGAAACTTTGAAATCTTATATTTGTAATTGATTCAAAATACGTTTCTTAATGCCTTTAAATTGATCAAATATTTTTAAGCCCTGAAACACTTATCAAATCTATTAGTAATCAAATAAATATACTTAATTCCTTTATTAATCATCAAAATCAATAATTGGGTCAACACTCTAGGTCAATGTAATCTCTACATCGCGGCTGTCTTTCCATGATAGAGATTCTCAGATAAGATAGCCGATCAGTCTGAGTAGTAATGCCCAAGGTTTGGAGGATGGCCTCCCTCATATAGCAGTCGTTTTCGGACTAAAGCAGATAATGAACTTATGAAGATTAACTCTCTGACCAGAGGCCTGACAGTAGAGCTAAATAATAGAAGCAAAGGTCGCCACAATATGGATAGTGGCCTGACTCAGCAATATGCAATCATCAGCAAACAAAAGATAAGAAATCACGGGGCCCTGGGGTGCCGCCATAAAAGGGGCAATGCAAAAGTCATCCTGTGCCTGAGCGAACACACGAGATAGATCATCAGCAACAAGGATGAGCAAAAAAGGGGATAGGGGCCATCCCTGATGCAGCCCAATAGTAGAGTGGAAGAAATCAGTCTGACTACCATTGATGATAAGAGAGAATGACGGCCTATGAATGCATACCATGATCCATTCAATAACATGGCTGTCAAACCCAAATTCATGAAGAGTGCAGCACAGAAAATCCTAGCTCACCCTGTTATAAGCTCACTCCATGTCTAGCTTAACAACCATAAGACACTAATGGGCAGAAGATCTCTGAAGGTCGTGCATAACTTCTGGGCTATCAAGATATTGTTAGTAATGCAACACCCTCTGATAAAAGTATCCTGCTCAATAGAAATGAGGCGAGGTATCACATTCTGCAGGCGGGTAACTATAATATGCGCATAGACCATATACAAGGTAGTGCAAAGGCTGATCGACCAAAAATGCTGAGAGGTGGAAGCATCAGAGCGCTTAGGCACAAGGGTAATAAAAGTCTGGTTTCAATCAGTAAGAATTGATTTAGATTGAAAAACACTCTGGATAGTTTGCACAACATCTGGTTCACTATAGTCCAATAATGGCGAAAGAAGAAGGGCAGAAACCCATCAGGCTCAGGGGCCTTATCGGGCCCAAGATTCCAAACAGCCTTCCGTATCTCATTCATAGTAATCATCCTGATAAGAAGGTCATTCTCCTTTACTGAGACCTTCTTAGTAGTTAGGACTGGGTGGATAGAAATCCATCACCAGTGCACTTCGACCATCCAGACTAAAAGAAGTGAAGAAGCTGATCCCTGATAATGTGAATAACCTCCTGGTAATGCCCCACCTCATCAGCAAGTCGTCGAATCGTATTAGCTGCTCGACGCTTTAGGGTAGTCTGGTGAAAAAATATGGCATTGCGATCCCCATTTCGAATCCACTGAATCCGAGACCTTGCCTCCAGAAAGTTTTCTGCTGCTATAAGAGAGAGTGGTGAAGAGCTAACTTAGCTCTAAGAGATGAGATGTCTTGATCAGTAAGGTAGCCCTCCTGATCTTCTTTGGTCTGGAAGGTAATAATATCATCTTCCACCTGTTCCACTTGTCTGACCAGATCCCCAACCTTCAGTCTATTTCATCTAGAGAATCTGCACCTCATTAGCTCCAAATGCCTAGATAGCCTGTAAGTAGCACTATCTCTCATAGGTAAATGCCATACTTGAGAGATGAGGGTTTGAGCAAAGGAATAGGAGGTCCAAAACTGTTCAAAATGAAATGGTCTCCGTTGCTGAGCAATCACATCCGTGGATATAAAGATGAGGCTGTGATCAGAAGCAATCCTTGAAAGATGTATAACAGAGGTAGATGAATAATTCTGAAGCTAGTGGGCTATGGCCATAGCCCTATCCAATCTCTTCCAGACTCGTGCAGTTCCTTGGCGGTTATTACACAAAATGAATTGGGAGCCCGAGAACCCCAAGTCAAGCAAGCCAGCATTAGAAATGAAAGTCTGAACTCCAAAATATTTGCTGAACCACCAGGCTGTCTACCCCTTTTTTTTCATTGGCCCCTACAATGCAATTAAAATCTCATGCAATTAGGGATGGAACTCCCTGAGCAAGAAGAGAGTGAATCTCAGTCAAGAGAATATGCTTCTCCTAAAAATCAGTGCTATTGTAAACTCCCAAGAGAAGCCAAAGGGCAGAATTCCCCTCTAAGATAATAAGGGCAACTTGCTGGTTGCACCGATGAAAGGCATCCACCCTCATGAAAGTATTATGCTAAAGAGCCAGAATACCTCCAGATAGCCCCGTAGACTTCACTGCATAAGAAGACCAAAATCTAGAAACCTGTCTCCTGAATCAAGCTAGGCTATCATCCGACTATCGGGTTTTTAGATGAACACAGATATCAAAATTATATAACTGCATAAGTCTCCAAAAAGAGGAACGAAACGAAGGTTTACGAGTTCCTCTGACATTCCTGATAAGTATCTTTATTTACTAGTTGAAGGGTGTTGGGACCCAGCCTGGTCCTCTAACATATCATTACTAGAAAGGCACCCATTAGTCGGGTTGCCACCCTTAGTATTCTAACTATTGCACTCCAGTATTTGGGAATCCTTCATAATTACTTTAGTCTCCTTCATTCGGGGGGAGGGGGTCATGCCCAGGGAATCCTTTCCTTGCCTCAAAATGGCTTCCTTTAGGTAGGAAACAGTGGAGTCATGGCCACGACCCTCTAGATGAGTTGGCTGGGCAGGCACATCCTTCACCCCATCAGGGGTCACACTTTGTTTATAGTTAGACTGAACACTCGTATCAACCAAAATCATGAAGCCTCGAGATGAGTCATGATATGCTAAAAGGTGAATTTGTCCTATGTGGTGACTGAGCCAGATGGGATCGCTTTACCTTTTCTCTTCTCATTTTTGGAGGTAATCCATTAGGTTTGAACCTTCCTTACCCTCTTGGATGGACCAGAGTTAGCATCCTTGTGGACCGTAGGCCATCCGGCCCATTTATCAGTGCCCAACATTACAAAGGGATTCTCTGAACTCAACTTAGAATTCAAAGGATCTAGTGAACTTAGCTTCCCTGGTTGAGTATCAGAAGCTTTTTTGGAAATAGTCTCAGCACCCCCTCTATCTGCCAACACATCACTAACACCCGGCATGACACCAACAGCCCGCATGCCCCCCTTCCTCCTAGTGGGATCCTTGGCTGGGGAATGCTTCTGATAACTAGGGGAACCAAAAGCAGGGGATGCAACCAGCACACCACCATCAGCCGGCACGTCCTCCTTCCTCCCTCCCTATTCCAGAAAAGGGTCATGTTGGCCCAGATGGCAACCCAAGAGAGAGGGGGGGGGGGGGGGGGTGAATTGGGATCTTTAAAAAAATTTAACTCTTTAAAAATAATTAGATTGATATGAAGGTGCTCAAGTGAATTGAATTAATTAAAGCTAAGCACAATAAAGAAGATAGAGAGAGAGATAAATGCACGGCAAACACAAAGATTTTATAGTGGTTCGGTGTATCCAACACCTACGTCCACCCCAAGCAACACTTGGGTCCACACTATAATCCCACCGATTACAGTCAAGTTGTTTTACAAGCTCACAACTCCAACTTGTTGTTTTACTCGGGATCACAACGAACCCAGCCAGTTTTTTTGGGCTCACCAGCATACAACCCAAACCCAAGCTAACCTTAGCTTGTCCCGAGGTATATTACCTCTACTAATTCAATCCCCCTGATTGAATTAGCAAACAATAATTTGAAAATAAAGTTTACAATACAAGATAGCTCCTCAAATGAGCAAATATTTAATTTAAATAAACAAAGATTAGAAAAGCCTATTTGAAGCAATTTGAATGTGAGCTTTTTTTTTTTTTCTTTTCCTCTTCTCTTTTGAATGGTTGAATCAAGCTTCAGCTCTGATTCTTCACATACGGTTGTTGTAGAGAAGTTGAGGAAAAAGGGCTTTTGAGCTTCTTTTTTCTTCTTTGTAAATCCTCCGAAAATGATCTTTGAAGGCTTTGGATTTCTTTTGAATCTCTCTTCAGATAGTAGGAGTGGACACAAGATTTCTCTTTGAAAATTTCTTCTCATTTTCAGTTGATTTATCCGATTTTTTCAGTCTCTCTTTCGTCTCTTTTTTTTCAAACATTCGGTTGCCCTTTTTATAGATATCTTAATCCAAGATTAGGTGAGAAAACTAGCCATTACAGAGTACTTGGATTGCTTCTACACACAAAGAAATATAGCCGTTAGAGATTAGGTGGAAAAATATTACCGTTGGAGTCCGTTCTGACATTTGAAAATCTGTTCCTGATAGGTTGGAGTCGGCTCCAACTTTGCAGGTGTCGGCTCCAACTCGGGTTTTCAAAAATAGTAAATAAAAAATTTGTTGGGGAGTCGGCTCTAAAAAGTGATGTGTCGGCTCGCTGCATTTAGGTGTCGGCTCCTGAAACCGAGGGTGTCGACTCCGACGATGTCCAAAAAATACGCTCTCTATTCTCAGGTTAGAGTCGGCTCCAGAAATTCTAGGTGTCGGCTCTCGAACTTAAGGTGTCGGCTCCAAAAAACTGACGCAGAAAGCACTTCTCTGTATCTCAGGTTAGAGTCAGCTCCAGAGTTTCAGGTGTCGACTCCAAACCATGCCGAAAATGTAGAACTGTTCTGATATGCCCTGGTGTCGGCTCCAGACACAGTAGGTGTCGACTCCAAGGTCTGAACTTAAATAATTTCTAAAAACTTAATTCAAAACTGATTTTGTGTCTCATTTGAATAATTAGACATTTTTAATACCTGAAATACTTCTTAAATTTGTCAGAAACATAATGAATATACTCATGTCTTTTGTTAATCATCAAAATCAATAATGGGGTCAACAATCTCCCCCTTTTTTATGATGACAAAAATATTGAGTATATGCATGATTAAACAATGAAAGTTTCAAAGCAAATTTTAAGTTCTCATAGTTAAGCTCCCCCTGAATGAGGTAGCTCCCCCTATGATTATCAAATTAAAAACTTCTCTTCCTTTATCATTAAAACTCATGCAATTAAGTTCATTCAATGCTTGATATCAATTAATCAAATTCATTCAATAAGTTCATTTAATGCATATACAATTATCTTCTCTTTCCCTTTTTTGTTATCAACAAAAAGGTTAAGAAAAGATTCGTTAGTCTTAACATCAATCATTCTTTCTCCCTCTTTATAAAAGTTTAAGCATAAGAATCAATAATCTTTGAATAGAACAATATTAGCTCAAAATTCAAGCAACTTAATATCAAAGTTCAACTATGATAGTCATTGAATACTCAAAACTTCATTACAAATTTCATAAAGTTAAATGCTTCATTACAGCATACTTCATTACATAAGTTAAAAAACTTTATTACATCAAAATTTAAACTAAACTTCAAAGACTAAGTACATCAAAAAAAAATTAAACAACAAAAGCTAAAAACATCAAAATCTAAGGAGTCTTTTGAGTTCTTCTAAAATTTTTCCCATTCCTTCACTTTGAATCTTGATGAATTCATTCAATCTTCTGTCAATAAATGCAGATGCCACTATAATTTTTTCTTGTAATTCAGCGTTGCACTTAAAGTATATACATCAGAATCTCCTCCTATGTCTTTTATCTTCTCAAATATATGCATAAGATCAGTCTTCAAGGCTTCTGAAGAAGATCCCAAGGATGATTCAATCTTGCTTACTCTCTTCCAAGGAATAGAACATCTTCCTTAAGCTCATTAGACTACCATCTAGCTCACTCTTCATTTTAGCTTCATGATCCAAAAATAAAGATCTCAATTGCTCCATCTGAATTTCAAAAAAACCAACAGAGGCTTGAGTGAATGAAGTAGAAGCTGGTGCAGGTACTGGAGGTGCAGGACTGCTGGGGCCAGGTGAGGTATGTCTCACTGTAGGCTTTGCATT
This sequence comes from Calamus simplicifolius, assembly GCA_900491605.1. NCBI lineage: Eukaryota > Viridiplantae > Streptophyta > Magnoliopsida > Arecales > Arecaceae > Calamus > Calamus simplicifolius. Next base: position 259,398 of record UESW01004579.1, on the reverse strand, counting down.
GTCCATCTCAATTGCCCTGTCATCCGTGCTTCCTTTCCTCTCCTAGTTTCATTGATTTTAATGAATCCCATCCGGTGCAGTGTAGCTTTATTAGTAATCAGTATGCCTTAAGCTTTTCATGGGCTCATTATCTAATATATTAACTCATTGGCTCTGGAAAATAGTGGTCAAAATCTTGCCATAAGGAATGGTAGATCTCTTCTTTCCTCCAGCCTCGGTCATATACCAAATAATCATACTCTGAAGGTTAATAGGCTGGCCGGTCACAACAGAGTCCATATCTAGAATATCTCTCTCAGAAACATACTCAAAACGACCGGTCTTAGGAAACAAGATTCTACCACAAATATTATGTAACAATCTAAGCTCCAAGGGCAATTGGTTAGCCCTAACTTCTTCAAATTCAATAACATCCCTGCCAAGCATTCTAGATAAAGCTGCTCCTCTATCACTATGAGCATTGGTAGTGGGTCCAGCAACTGGTATATCTAACAGTCTACCCAAAATTTTGGAGGTAAGGTGAATCCTTATTCCTCTCACAAAGCTAATTAAACCTCCATCTCCTCTAGATAAATTCAAGTAAAAATCTTTGACAAGAGCAGGATAGGTTGAAACATCCAAAGAACATACATTCTTCCATCCCATATCTTTGATTTGCTTGCCTAAGGAGAAGCCTTCATCCTCAAAGAATCCGAAATTCACTTTTCTACCCATCGTTATCACTTTTCCTGCTAATAAATCTACATGTGGTGAAGATGGACCTAGAATGGCACTGGGCGTGGAGGATGAAGATGAAGAATCTGAGCTGGGCGATGGTTGAGGAGCCGGACGCCTCTCACTCCTCTTTCTTATCACCACGGGAGATCCAAAGATTGATCCCCTCCGCTTTGGTGCCATTGAATCCTAGGGAATGGTTGATTTGAGAGATTCTAGGTTTTGTGAGGCTTGGAGAGAATTTTGGAAGAGATTGAAAATGATTGGGGACGAAAAGGTGTCGACTCTGCCCTAAAATAGCTAAATTGGGACCACAAGGTGTCGACTCCCGTAAAGTCGGGTGTCGACTCCAAGTCACTAACTCAGTTAGCGCCCGAACTGGAGTTGGCTCTGCTAAGGCAGGTGTCGGCTCCAAGGTCTCAGACTGAGAGCGACACAGAAGAGGTGTCGACTCCATAATAGTTCAGAAAAAAAATAAGAGTTTCAAGGATCCAAAACTTGTCAAAAGAATAATCAATAAATTGGATAAAATTCTTTGGAATGTGGTGAATCAAGTGGTTCAACTGTCTAGATGAATTGTCCTTAGAATCATGAAAGAGTTTTCAAGAAATTGACTGAATTCTAAATAGTCATTCTTAAGGGTTTTAAAATCATTCCAATGGGTCACAAATCCCTAACTCTCCTCTAAGATAACAAAATCTCTCTTCACTCAAAGGTTTGTAAATATGTCAGCTAATTATTCCTCAGTACAAACATAATCAAGACAAATGTCATTATTAGCTACATGTTCTCTAATAAAATGATATCTAATTTCAATATGTTTAGTTCTTGAAAGTTGGATTGGATTTTTAGTTAAGTTTATTGCACTAGCGTTATCACATATAATAGGAGTTTTATCAAGTGTTATGCTATAGTCTTCAAGTTGTCGCTTAATATAAAGGATTTGAGTATAGCAACTTTCAGCTGCAATATATTCAGCCTCAGCAGTACATAATGCAACCGAATTTTGCTTTTTGCTAAACCAAAAGATTAAGTTACATCCTAAAAATTGATATGCACCACTTATACTTTTTCTATCTAATTTACAACCAGCATAATCAGAATCAGAATAAGTAATTAAATTTAGTGTTGAGTCTCTAGAATACCATAATCCTACATTTTTAGTTCAACTTAAATATCTAAGTATTCTTTTTACAGCAATTAAGTGAGATTCTTTAGGTTCATACTGATATCTAGCACATAGACAAACAACAAACATAATATCTGGTCTACTTGCTGTTAAGTAAAGTAGAGATCTGATACCTCTATAATGCTTTTGATCAACAGGCTTACCGTCTTCATCTTTATCTAATTTGCATGAAGGACTCATTTGTGTTCCAAGGGGTTTGATTGATTCCATTCCAAACTTCTTGAGAATTTTCTTTGTGAACTTTGTTTGGTTGATAAAAATCCCCTCTTTATTTTGTTTGATTTGTAGTCCCAGGAAGAAATTGAGTTCTTCCATCATGCTCATCTCGAATTCACCATGCATTAACTTAGCAAATTCTTGACACAAAAGATTGTTAATAGCACCGAATACAATATCATCTACATAAATTTGTACTACTAATAAATCTTTATCTTTTCTTTTCAAAAATAAGGTTTTATCAACATTTCCTCTAGAAAAAATTATTTTCAATTAGAAATTTTCTTAACCTATCATACCAAGCTCTAGGTGCTTGTTTTAAACCATAAAGTGCTTTGTGTAATTTAAAAACATGATTTAAAATTCATGATCTTCAAAACCTAGTGGTTGTTCAACAAAAACTTTCTCATTTATAGATCCATTTAAAAATACACTTTTAACATTCATTTGAAATAAATTAAAGTTCATATGACATGCAAATGCAAGTAATAGTCTAATTGCTTCCAATCTAGCTACAGGTGCAAGGTTTCATCAAAATCAATTCCTTCTTGATTATATCATTTTGCAACTAATCTAGCTTTATTTCTAATTGCTATGCCATTTTTATCTAATTTATTTCTAAATACCCATTTAGATCCTATAGCCGAATGACCTTTAGGTCTATCAACTAAGGACCATACATTATTCCTAGTAAATTGATTTAATTGCTCTTGCATAGCTAACATCCAATTACTATCTTTTTCAGCTTCTTCGATAGTTTTAGGTTCAATTTGAGATACAAATGTAAGATGATTATTGATATTTCTCATTGATGATCTAGTTCTTACTCCTTGAGATGAATCACCTATAATCAATTCCTTTGGATGACCATAGTCATATCTCCAATCTCTAGGAAGATCTACCTAATTATGATTAGTATCAATAACATCAACCCTAGGAGAATCATCATCTTTAGCTTCTTGTTCATGGTCTGAAGATACATCTATATTTAATTTTTCAATATCTCTTTCTAGCAAATTTGTATCTTTCTCATCATCAATCTTTTTTGAACTTGATGCTAAAGACTCATCAAAAACTACATGAATAGATTCTTCTACAATTAAATTCATCTTATTAAATACTCTATATGCTTTACTAGATGTTAATATCCTAAGAATATGCTTTTATCAGATTTTGCATCAAACTTTCCAGGATTATCTTTACCATTATTATGAATGAAACATTTACAACCAAATGCATTAAAATAACTAATGTTTGGTTTCCTATTATGCCATAATTCATAGGGAGTTTTTTTAAGGATTGGTCTAATTAGGGCTCTATTTAAGATGTAACATGCCGTGTTTATGGCTTCCGACCAGAAGTACTTTGGGAGTTGGCTTTCACATAGTATGATACGGGCCATGTCTTCTAAAGTTCTTTCTTTCTTTCTATGACTCCATTTTATTGGGGTGTCCTAGGTACAAAGAAATTATGATGAATGCCATTTTCAATGCAAAATTTTTTAAATATATGATTTTTAAATTCTGTGCCATGATCACTTCTAAGAGACACTATGGTAGTGTTTTTCTCATTTATGACTTTCTTAAAGAATTTAGAAATATCGAGAAAGTCTCATCTTTGTGAGCCAAAAATAATACCCAAGTGAATCTAGAATAATCATCTACTATCACAAGACCATATTTCTTTCCTCATAGACTAGTGGTTCTAGTAGGTCCAAAAAGGTCTATATGAAGTAGTTCAAGTGGCCTAGAAGTGAAAACAACATTTTTCGATTTAAAGGAGTTTCTAGTCTGTTTTTCAATTTGACATGCTTCACATATTCTGTTATTTTCAAAATCTAACTTTGGAAGACCTTTAACTAAATCCATTCTAATTAATTTTTAAATTAGGTGTGTGTTTGCTTGACCTAATCTACGATGCCATAACCATCCAATCTCATTTACATTAGCATTATCAGCAACTAAGCAATGATTACTAGTAGACAAATTGTCTAAATCAATTAAGTATACATTATCATTTCTATTTCTAATAAATACAATGCTATTGTTAATGGGATTAGAGATAGTGCAAATAGAAGCTTTAAATGAAACTTTGAAACCTTTATCACACAATTGGCTAATGCTAATTAAATTATGCTTTAAACCATCAACATATAAAATATTCTCAATAAAGGTGGATGGAGTTATTTGAATTTTACAAAGGCCCATAATTTAACCTTTGCCATTGTCTCCAAAAGTAACAACTCCTTCTCTTTTATCTTCAAGGGTGATAAATTGTTCCTTGTCACCCATCATGTGCCTTGAGCAGCCACTATCAAGATACCACTTTCATTTTGATCCTTTGGCCGCAAAACACTCCTGCAAGATAATCAAATCTTATGTTTAGGTACCCAAGCTTTCTTGGGTCCTTCATGGTTAGTCGCAATAAAAATTGTTCCTTTTGGAACCCATATTTTCTTGCCTTTAATATTTAAATTCTTATCAATTTTTCTAAAATTACATTCATAAGATTTATGTCCTTTCTGTTGGGAATTGTATCCTAAAGCCAATCATTTGATGATTGTGCTAATGTAAATTGTATATAAATTGATATATTAATAAAAGTTATTTAGCAGTTTATTCATTACAAGAACATCTTCTTAAAACTCCTAATAGTAATGAAGCCCTCAGGATCTTCCTTCACGATAAAAGAGGATTTATCTTTGAAGGTCCTTAAAAAAGTTTGCGACCAAAAGATATACTATGATAGGGCCATAGTACTATCAATTATAGGACGTTGTATATCATATTTGTTGGTTGTCCTCTTAACCAAGGAGTGTAGAGACACTAGTATGACGTACAGATGAAAGTGTAGGAGTACATTTCACCGAACGTGACTCATTTCTGGATACTCTGCTGTCAAAAGTTAATCCGAGAAGATATGGGTATAAGTATCCTTTAGACCTGAAGATCACAACCGATGACTTGCAAACAACTCATTGTACTTAGGTGCCGGACCACCTAGATTTCTAATCCAGCTACGAAAGGTTACTGGGTGCAGTCAAGTACTTATGGTAGTTAGTTGTGGATCAAGATGAAATTTGACCTATCCCGTTAAAAGGAGAAATGCTTGTGTTTTAATTTAGCAAGACCTTGGCCAAGGCACTTCATGTAAAAGTCACATGATCACTAAAATTGAAATCACTTTATGGATTCGCTGTTTAGAGTTGACATGCTCTTAAGCCATCCTTAGCATTTGTGGTCAAGAGGATGAATTATATGGTAATAGTTTCTTAGGGTTCTTGGAGTTTGCTCGGCAACTCTTCGACCTATCCGGACGTCGGGTTCCATTGCTAGATGGGCACATCGATTAGTATAGAAAGTTATTTCTATGCTACCGGCTTAGGTTCGAACCTAGAGAGTCACACGCATAGAAGTTTCCTAGGATAATCTATTTACTGATCAACGATTGAGAATCATACATGATTTAATTAATCAATTTGATTGATTGAATTATCTCAATTAGGTTAAGTACAAGTGAATAAGATTTAATTTAGTTTAAGTCTATTAGAAGGACTAATCAATTTCAAATATTGATTTGAAATTAGACTTGATTTGGATTTAAATAGATTCAGGACTAGCCAAATTTGATTTGAGCTAGGACCATGATCTATGTGAGTTCAGTCCAATAAATTCATATCAGATTAAACCATCACCTGAACCCAAACCTCTCGCATAAGTATCTTACATGATGAGATAACTAATGTCTGAGAGATTAAATTCTCATTTAGAATTAATGTATTAATTTAATCCTCTCAAAACCATTTCCATCGGAATTCTAAGTGTTAGAATTAAAGTGGAATTAATGTGCCTCTTTGAATCAACCAGGCGATGGAATTCTAAGTGTTAGAATTCACATCTTTTTAGTTCTCACCGACGTCGGAATTAACAAAATGCCCCGTCTCCTTGGTTTTCACCGAACGTCGGAATTAACAAAGCACCGCGTCTCTTTGGTTCGGCGTCTCTTTGCTTTTTGCCAAACAACAGAGCACATCCCTCACCAGATTATACAGAACAACAACACACGACATGTCGTGGATTGTAATTCTAAAAATGTTAGAATAGAAAATCCTGGTGATTCTGGTGTTAGCAAAAGCTTAATGGATCTTGGAGGAAGATTCAAGTGGAAGGATTCAAGATCAGCAAAGTCATTTTTCCGCGAGCTAGCACTCTCGGAAATCCGATCATTCGGGGCTTCGCGTGGATGATACTAGAGGCCGAACGATTGAACGGCTGCGGAGCATAAAAGGATTTTCCAACTACCCTTAAGGTAAGTGATATGATCCCTAAACCTTAAGGCATGATTCAAGGCAAGAAGTACGACTTCTTACGTTGGGGATCAAGATATGATCTTGATGATTATTTATATGTATATTTTAGATCAAGCGATCCTATATATAAGGCAAAAATATAATCTTGATGCATATTAGATAGATTAATATGTAATCTTTTAGCTTCCGCATTGATAATAGTTATCAAATTTTAAAAATATGCATGCCTCGGAGTTTATTTCTCCCTACAAATGGTATCAGAGCAATGATTTTAATATTGATCTAATTTATTGCATGTAAGTTAATGTTCTTATTAATTGTGTAATTATGGCTAAAATTGATCACAAGGCCATATGGTCATAGATGGATTAAAAATCTAAATTACCCATTCAATGAGGTATTCTTGACATATTACGTGATTGTTTTATCATCGATGCTTAGTCTAAAGAAAATTTAAATTGAGCTTTGGCATCAAAACATAGATTACACTCACTCTCAAAAATGTTTTATATTGATGTTGTATAAAAGCATGATATTTGCATGTTTAGTATAAAAATATAGATATGAGATATGATGGCTTGTAGTCTATGTTATGCAACATACAAATATTTATGAGAGTTTTATTTGAATGTCAAATATTAATTCATAATCTTTTTAGATATGATCTAAATATAGGAATTATGAGTAGTAACATAATGCAAGTGATGCTTGATTGAAATATATGACATGTAAACATGAAATATATTTAATCTTTTGGGTTAGCTAAATCGAGTCCATAAAGGATTAGACCCTAAGGTTTAAATCAACTGGACTAAAAGAGTATTTGATCAAATCTAAATTAATTAGATTAGGTTAAGAATGCTCTAAATCAAACAATAGTTGTAGTGATCATGTCCTTCTCTTTGATTAAACCAAATGGAAGTAGATTAGGCTCCGTGGTTGAGCATGAATCTCTTAGATGGTCAAATCAAAATTGGTTAACCATATGATGTCAAGGTGAGTTGGCAAGTTGCTCTAGGATCAATGATCGAATGGTTTTTAATTGGGAGCTACTCGTATTGATGCGTCTTTAACGAGTTAATGGCATATCCCTCCCATCGATCTCACTCACCTAGTCAATATGGTGAACCATTTATGATTCAGATCATTTACCTGATTCGGTTGACCCATGCCTGTAAGGAAATCAGTCTGACTGATTTAGGTGCCACTTAACCTGACTTAATCTTGTTTCATTCTACCGATTTCATAGATTCAGTGGGAGAACTTGATTAGTCAATTTATCTTCAGATTATTAAATCCTCTAAAATTATTAGGTCCTTAAAATGAAATAGTTATATGATAACTAGATCATAGCCTCCCATTAAGGTGGGTGATAATGAGTCCGATGTCTTGATAATCATTGGAGGCACTCCATGCCTGGTGCTTGTCAACCATCGAAATTATCATTCATTATATGATAAGTCAGCGTAACTATTAAATAGACAGTCAGGTGAGCCGAGCTTCACTCGGGCTTGGTTGTCTATTGATAGGTTACACTGATTATATCATTTAATGGTTGGACCTAACCAGAACTTTCAGTGGAGGCACTCCATGCCTGCTGAAGAGGTACATGGGGCAAAACTGAACACTAAGAATTGTTTTGGGAAACAATTGGTTTTGAACCTACTCTTAGATGCATATGGGTTGGCCAAGCTTCACTTGGGCCTGTATGTAGTCTATGTAGATCTTAGTGCCCACTAAAGAATTAAGAATAATTTTCGAATTGGGGTGTAGAGGCTGCCAATTTGAACAAAATAGTGGAAGAATCTTTAGACTAAAGTCCAAGTCTTTAGACTGAATCAATTTATATACTAATAAACTTTAGTTTTTTTTATGCAGAAAATGGCCACTAATTTATCATTAAGGTCCCTATTGGATAGTGACAAGTTGAATGGTTCAAATTTCAATAGCTGGTTTAGAAAACTTAAGATCGTCCTTGAGCATGAGAGGATTCTATATATTCTGAATAATCCTGCACCAAAGATACCTGATGCAAACACCCAAAGTTCTGAGAAAGACACTTATCAGAAGTGGCTCAATGATAGAACTAGCGTACGTTGCATCATGCTAGCAGCAATGAACGATGAATTCGGTCGCCGGTTCGAGAATGCTCAGCCAGAAGAAATCATTCAAGCATTGAATGAATCTTTCGGCACACCGACGATGTTGAAAGGCACAAGACTAGTTGTGCTATTTTCAATGCTCGAATGAGGATGGATCTCCTGTCACTGATCATGTATTGTATATGATCGAGAAGATAGAACTCCTAAGCAAGCTCGGCTTTCCCTTACATGAGCAGTTGGGAAAAGATGCGATCCTGAATTCCTTGCCTCCATCCTTCCGACCTTTCCTTACTCATTTTCGAATGACAAAGCCTGCAGTCAACTACCACGGTTTGTTGGGGTTGTTACAGAACTTTGAGAAGGATAACCAGCTCTCTAAGGGTTTGGTTAATGTGGTTGAAGGATCTAAGGTAGGGCGTAAACCCTTTGGGAAAGGGAAGAAGAAAAAGAATAATAAAAAGGTGCAACATGCTAGGACATCTATAAGGGGTCAGATGCAGAAGAAGAAAGTTGATAAAAGTCAAGCTGAATGCTTTCACTGCAAGATGCAAGGGCACTGGAAGAGGAACTGTCCTCTTTACATTGCCACACTTGATCCAAACAGGCCAAAGAAGAAAAAGGAGCAAGATGTTGCTCAACAAGGTATTTATATGATAACACCTTGTAATTTTTCTGTATATGATAATCAGACCTGGGTATTGGATACCGGGAGTCCTTTTAACATTTGCAATTCATTGCAGGGACTACAGGTCACTAGAAGATTTGAGGACAATGAAAGATTCCTTAATGTCGGCGATGGAAGATTAGTTCCAGTACTGGCATTAGGAGTTCTTGAAATAGTTTTCAATAGAAATGTCATTATACTAAATGATTGTCATTTTTGCCCAACGTTCTTGTTGAACGTAATTTCTGTAGGCCTTCTGGCCAAAAGTAATTATGAAATTTCAATAAAGGATGTTACTTTGAATATCATTATGAATGGAGTCACTGTAATGACTGGGCATTTATCTAATGGCATTTATATATTATCACAGCCTGTGAATGTAGTGTACAATCAAGTAAGCGCCCTAGAACAACTGATGTCACAGACATTTATCTTTGGCACCATCGGCTGGGTCATATCAATAAGAACAGATTAAAGGTTAACTCAGGAGGGCATCCTTCGAGTTGATGATTGTGAATCATTAACTACCTGTGAATCATGTCTTCTTGGTAAAATGACCAAGTCATCTTTTACTGGAAAAGGTGAAAGAGCCAAAGAGCTATTGAGTCTAGTACATACTGATGTATGTGGACCAATGAGCACTTGTGCCAAAGGTGGATATTACTTTCATTACTTTTACAGACGACCTTTCTAGGTTCGGTTATGTCTATCTTATGAGACATAAATCTGAGTCGTTTGAAATGTTCAAACTATATCATAAAGAAGTAGAAAAACAAACAGGAAAATGTATTAAGACCCTTCGATCAGATCGAGGAGGCGAATACCTTTCCAATGAATTTGTGACATATTTAAGAGAGAATGGGATTCTCTCCCAATGGACTCCTCCTGGAACACCGCAGCATAACGGTGTGTCGGAAAGAAGGAATCGAACTCTGTTAGACATGGTTCGGTCCATGATGGGTTTTGCAAGCTTGCCAATATCATTTTGGGGATACGCATTAGAATCAGCTTGTCATATTCTTAATAAGGTTCCAAGTAAGTCTGTTTCTAAAACTCCACATGAGATGTGGTATGGACATAAACCGGTTATTACCTATCTGAGAGTCTGGGGGTGTCCGGCTTATGTGAAACGTGCAAAATCAGACAAACTTGAACCCAAATCTGACAAATATTTTTTCATCGGCTATCCGAAAGAAACCAAAGGATATTACTTCTACAATACTGAAGAACAAAAGTTGTTCATTAGTAATAGAGCAGTTTTTCTTGAAAAGGAGTTCCTTAGTGAAGGAACAAATAGCTCTAATGTTGAACTTGAGGAAGTTCATCAAGTAGAAGGAACAACACAAACCAGTGAACCCTTAGAATCTGAGTTGATTAGATCAAACTCAAAACCCATTTTAGATGCACCATTAAGGCGATCTGGTAGAGTACCACATCAACCGGACAGATACTTAGGTTTCTTGGTCCAGAACGATGATCCTGTTGAACTCGATGAGAACAACGAGGATCCGATCACCTATATGGATGCTATGCAAAGGACTGACTCTAATAAATGGCTTGATGCCATGAAATCCGAACTTGATTCCATGAAGGACAATAATGTATGGACATTAGTTGACCCACCCGAAGGGATAAAACCCATAGGGTGTAAGTGGGTTTTCAAGAGGAAAAGAGGCGCAGACGGAAAGGTTGAGACCTATAAAGCACGTCTGGTTGCTAAGGGGTATCGTCAACGTTATGGTATTGACTATGACGAAACGTTTTCTCCTGTGGCAATGCTGAAATCCATTCGGATTATGCTAGCTATAGCAGCACACTTCGATTATGAGATTTGGCAGATGGATGTTAAAACCGCTTTTCTAAATGGTGATTTAGAAGAACAGGTGTATATGATACAGCCTGAAGGTTTTATATCTGAAGACGAGTCTAAAGTGTGCAGGCTACAGAAGTCTATTTATGGACTTAAGCAAGCATCTAGGAGTTGGAACATACGATTTGATAAAGTGATCAATCTTATGGCTTTATTAAGAATAAAGAAGAACCTTGCATTTATAAATGGGCTAACGATTCGTTATTGTATTTCTTGTATTATATGTGGATGATATTCTCTTAATCGGGAATGATATCCCTGCATTACAAGGAATAAAGACATGGTTATCATCACAATTCTCCATGAAAGATCTGGGAGAAGCATCATACATCCTAGGGATGAAGATCTATAGAGATAGATCTAAGAGGATGCTTGGTTTATCCCAATCTACGTACATTGACACAGTGCTAAAGAGGTTTAGCATGGAGAATTCCAAGAAAGGCTATCTTCCGATAGGCCATGGAATTCATCTTTCTAAGAAGGATTGTCCGACAACTCCTAATGAAAGAGAACGTATGAGTCGAATTCCATATGCTTCGGCAGTGGGATCGATTATGTACACCATGACATGTACAAGACCAGATGTGGCATACTCACTAGGAGTAGTGAGTAGATACCAATCTGATCCAGGAGAAAAACACTGGCAAGTTGTTAAGACAATCCTTAAGTATTTGAGAAATACTAAGGACCAGTGGTTAGTCTATGGAGAGTCTGATTTGAAACTTGTTGGATATACTGATTCCAGTTTCCAATCAGATCATGATGATAGCAAAAGTGTATCGGGTTTCGTGTTTATCCTAAATGGTGGAGCTGTTTGCTGGAAAAGTTCCAAGCAACATACAGTGGCAGATTCGGTGTGCGAGGCAGAGTACATCGCTGCATCAGATGCTGCGAAAGAAGCTGTGTGGCTGCGAAAGTTCATCTCCGAGCTTGGAGTGACACCTTCCATAGATGGACCAGTCCTGTTGTACAGTGACAGCACTGGTGCCATAGCTCAAGCAAAGGAACCACGAGCACATCAGCGCACCAAGCACATACTGCGCCGGTTTCATCTTATTCGAGAGATTGTAGACCGAGGTGACATAAATCTTCAGAAGATTGATGGAAAGGAAAACCTAGGTGACCCATTTACTAAAGCACTCAGCATCAAGGAGTTTGACAACTATAAGTTGAAGATGGGTATTAGATACTGTAATGAGTGGCTTTAGGCTAAGTGGGAGTTTGTTGGGAATTGTATCCTAAAGCCAATCATTTGATGATTGTGCTAATGTAAATTGTATATAAATTGATATATTAATAAAAGTTATTTGGCAGTTTATTCATTACAAGAACATCTTCTTAATACTCCTGAATAGTAATGAAGCCCTCAGGATCTTCCTTCACGATAAAGGAGGATTTATCTTTGAAGGTCCTTAAAAGAGTTCGCGACCAAATGATATACTATGACAGGGCCATAGTACTATCAATTATAGGACGTTGTATATCATATTTGTTGGTTGTCCTCTTAACCAAGGAGTGTAGAGACACTGGTATGACATACAGGTGAAAGTGTAGGAGTACATTTCACCGAACGTGACTCATTTCCGGATACTCTACTGTCAAGAGTTAATCCGAGAAGATATAGGTATAAGTATCCTTCAGACCTGAAGATCACAACCAGTGGCTTACAAGCAACTCATTGTACTTAGGTGCCGGACCACCTGGATTTCTAATCCAGCTACGAAAGGTTACTGGGTGCAGTCAAGTACTTGTGGTAGTCAGTTGTGGATCAAGATGGAATTTGACCTATCCCGTTAAAAGGAGAAATGCTTGTGTTTCAATTTAGCAAGACCTTGGCCAAGGCACTTCATGTGAAAGTCACATGATCACTAAAGTTGAAATCACTTTATGGATTTGCTATTTAGAGTTGACAGGCTCTTAAGCCATCCTTAGCATTTGTGGTCAAGAGGATGAATTATACGGTAACTGTTTCTTAGGGTTCTTGGAGTTTGCTCGGCAACTCTTCGACCTATCCGGACGTCGGGTTCCATTGCTAGATGGGCACATCGATTAGTATAGAAAGTTGTTTCTATGCTACCGGCTTAGGTTCGAACCTAGAGAGTCACACGCATAGAAGTTTCCTAGGATGATCTATTTGCTGATCAACGATTGAGAATCGTATATGATTTAATTAATCAATTTGATTGATTGAATTATCTCAATTGGGTTAAGTACAAGTGAATAAGATTCAATTTGGTTTAAGTCTATTAGAAGGACTAAGTCAATTTCAAATATTGATTTGAAATTAGACTTGATTTGGATTTAAATAGATTCAGGACTAGCCAAATTTGATTTGGGCTTGGACCATGATCTATGTGGGTTCAGTCAATAAATTCAGATCAGATTAAACCATCACCTGAACCCAAACCTCTCGCATGGATCTAATGTCTGAGAGATTAAATTCTCATGTAGAATTTAATGTATAATTTAATCACCGAACTCCTCTCTTTTCGGAAATTAAGCCACGTCTCCTTGGTTTTCACCGAACGTCGGAATTAACCAAGCGCCGCGCCTTCGGCGTCTCTTCGCTTTTGCCAAACGACGGAATTCTTAATGTCAGAATTCAATGTCAAGGCTAAATGAGACTATAAATAGAGGGCATTCCCTCACCAGATTACACAGAACAACAACACACGATATGTCGTGGATTGTAATTCTAAAAAGTTAGAATAGAAAATCCTGGTGATTCTGGTGTTAGCGGAAGCTTGGTGGATCTTGGAGGAAGATTCAAGTGGAAGGATTCAAGATCAGCAAAGTATTTTTCCGCGAGCTAGCACTCCCGGAAATCCGATCATTCGGGGCTTCGCGTGGACGATACTAGAGGCCGGACGATTGAACGGCTGCAGAGCAATAAGGATTTACCTACTGTTCTTAAGGTAAGTGATTTGATCCCTAGATCTTAAGGCAGGCTTCAAGAAGAAGTATGACTAGTCATCTTGAAGATCAAGATATGATCTTGATATTTTTATATGCATATTTTAGATCAAACGATCCTATATATAAGGCAAAGATATGATCTTGATGCATATTAGATAGATTAATATGTAATCTTTTAGCTTCCACATTGATAATAGTTATCAAATTTTAAAATATGCATGCCTCGGAGTTTATTTCTCTACAAATGGTATCAGAGCAATGGTTTCGATATTGATCTAATTTATTGCATGTAAGTTAATGTTCTTATTAATTGTGTAATTATGGCTAAAATTGATCACAAGATGGATTAAAAATTCAAATTACCCATTCAATGAGGTATCCTGTGACATATTGCCATGCGATTGTTTTATCATCGATGCTTAGTCTAAAGAAAATTTAAATTGAGCTTTGGCATCAAAACATAGATTACACTCACTCTCAAAATGTTTTATATTGATGTTGTATAAAAGCATAATATTTGCATGTTTAGTATAAAAACATAATATGAGATATGATGGCTTGTAGTCTATGTTATGCAACATACAAATATTTATGAGAGTTTTATTTGAATGTCAAATATTAATTCATAATCTTTTTAGATATGATCTAAATATAGGAATTATGAGTAGTAACATAATGCAAGTGATGCTTGATTGAAATATATGACATGTAAACATGAAATATATTTAATCTTTTGGGTTAGCTAAATCGAGTCCATAAAGGGTTAGACCCTAAGGTTTAAATCAACTGGACTAAAAGAGTATTTGATCAAATCTAAATTAATTAGATTAGGTTAAGAATGCTCTAAATCAAACAATAGTTGTAGTGATCATGTCCTTCTCTTTGATTAAACCAAATGGAAGTAGATTAGGCTCCGTGGTTGAGCATGAATCTCTTAGATGGTCAAATCAAAATTGGTTAACCATATGATGTCAAGGTGAGTTGGCAAGTTGCTCTAGGATCAACGATCGAATGGTTTTTAATTGGGAGCTACTCGTATTGATGCGTCTTTAACGAGTTAATGGCATATCCCTCCCATCGATCTCACTCACCTAGTCAATATGGTGAACCATTTATGATTCAGATCGTTTACCTGATTCTGGTTGACCCATGCCTGTAAGAAAATCAGTCCGACTGATTTAGGTGCCACTTAACCTAACTTAATCTTGTTTCATTCTACCGATTTCATAGATTCATGGGAGAACTTGATTAGTCAATTTATCTTCAGATTATTAAATCCTTAAAATTATTAGGTCCTTAAAATAAATAGTTATATGATAACTAGATTATAGCCTCCCATTAAGGTGGGTGATAATGAGTCCGATGTCTTGATAATCATTGGAGAAACTCCATGCCTGGTGCTTGTCAACCATCGAATTATCATTCATTATATGATAAGTCAGCGTAACTATTAAATAGACAGTCAGGTGGGCCGAGCTTCACTTGGGCTTGGCTGTCTATTGATAGGTTACACTGATTATATCATTTAATGGTTGGACCTAACCAGAACTTTCAGTGGAGGCAATCCATGCTCGCTGAAGAGGAACATGGGGCAAAACTGAACACTAAGAATTGTTTTGGAAACAATTGGTTTTGAACCTACTCTTAGATGCATATGGGTTGGCCAAGCTTCACTTGGGCATGTATGTAGTCTATGTAGATCTTAGTGCCCACTAAAGAATTAAGAAAAATTCTTTGAATTGGGGTGTAGAGGCTGCCAATTTGAACAAAATAGTGGGAGAATCTTTAGACTAAAGTACAAGTCTTTAAACTGAATCAATTTATATACTAATAAACTTTAGTTTTTCCTTATGCAGAAAATGGCTACTAATTTATCACCATGTTGTCTACTCTTATTGTGGGTGTGTGAGGATCATTTACTATGATGCCCTATAGTTCATAGTCAAGTGCTTGAATAAAAATTTTATTATAGCTTTCAAATAACCATAATTTGTACCATTAAATAAAGGAGGTCGATTAGTGGATTGACCTTCTGAAAAAGATGATCCAACTTGAGCTGCCATTTGGATCTTTGACTCTTGATCGTTAGATCAAATTTAAATGAGCACAAGCTCTGATACCAATTGTTGGCCCAGATGGCAACCTAAGAGGGGGGTGAATTGGGTTCTTTAAAAATTTAACTCTTTGAAAATAATTAGATTGATACGAAGGTGCTCAAGTGAATTGAATTAATTAAAGCTAAGAACAAATAAACAAGATAGAGAGAGAGATAAATGCACGATAAACACAAAGATTTTATAATGGTTCGGTGTATCCAACACCTACGTCCACTCCCAAGCAACACTTGGGTCCACACTATAATTCCACCGATTACAATCGAGTTATTTTACAAGCTTACAACTCCAACTTATTATTTTACCCGGGATCACAACGAACCCAGCCGGTTTTTCTGGGCTCACCAGGACACAACCCAAACCCAAGATAACCTTAGCTTTCCCAAGGTATACTACCTCCACTAATTCAATCTCCTGATTGAATTAGCAAACAATAATTTGAAAATAAAGTTTACAATACAAGATAGCTCCTCAAATGAGCAAATATTCAATTTAAATAAACAAAGATTAGAAAAGCCTTTTTGAAGCGATTTGAATGTGAGCTTTTCTTCTTTTCCTCTTCTCTTTTGAATGGTTGAATCAAGCTTCAGCTCTGATTATTCACAGATGATTGTTGTAGAGAAGTTGAGGAAAAAGGGCTTTTGAGCTTCTCTTTTCTTCTTTGTAAATCCTTCGAAAATGATCTTTGAAGGCTTTGGATTTCTTTTGAATCTCTGTTCAAATAGTAGGAGTGGACACAAAGATTTCACTTTGAAAATTTCCCTCTCATTTTTGAAAATCTCCCTCTCGTTTTCACTTGATTTATCCGATTTTTTTAGTCTCTCTTTTGTCTCTTTTTTTTTCAAACGGTCGGTTGCCCTTTTTATAGATCTCTTAATCCAAGATTAGGTGAGAAAACTAGCCATTACAGAGTACTTGGATTGCTTCTACACATAAAGAAATTTAGCCGTTAGAGATTAGGTGAAAAAATATTACCGTTGAAGTCCATTTTGACATTTGAAAATCCATTCCTGACAGGTTGGAGTCGGGTCCAACTTTGCAGGTGTCGGCTCCAACTCGGGTTTCCAAAAATAGTAAATAAAAAATTTGTTGGGAAGTCGGCTTCGGAAAAGTGATGTGTCGGCTCATCGCATTTAGGTGTCGACTCCCAAAACCGAGGGTATCGACTCCGATAATGTCCAAAAAATATGCTCTCTGTTCTCATGTTAGAGTGAGCTTCAGAAATTCTAGGTGTCGGCTCTCGAATTCCAGGTGTCGGCTCCCGAACTTAAGGTGTTAGCTCCAAAAAACTGGCAGAAAGCACTTCTCTGTATCTCAGGTTAGAGTCGGCTCCAGAGTTTCAGGTGTCATCTCCAAACCGTGCCGAAAATATAGAACTTTTGATACGCCCTGGTGTCGGCTCCAGACACAATAGGTGTCTGCTCCAAGGTCTGAACTTAATTAATTTCTATTTAAAACTTAATTCAAAAATGATTTTGTGTCTCATTTGAATAATTAGACATTTTTAATACCTAAAATACTTCTTAAATTTGTCAAAAACATAATGAATATACTCATGTCTTTTTTTAATCATCAAAATCAATAATTGGGTCAACAGGTCAGAAGCAGGGGAACCCTGGGTTTGGCTGGTCTTGGAGAGGCGCCGATGAGCTATCTTCGTCGAAACTTGCTATCCATCACCAAGGATTGACCGAGGAGCATGCCCTGGATGGTTTGATGCATTGGAGGCTTCCTCCTTAGATATGAAGCTTGGCCATTAGGAGTTCGACGCTATCGCAGAGCCGCCATCCAAGGACCAAAGGAAGAGCCAGCCAAGGAGGACTCTGCTTCTGACGATGATGAGCAGGTGCCATGGTAGTGCATAGACCCATATCTGAAGCATATGCCTTCCAGATGTTCATAGGCAAACTATTTCCAGAAGGGAGAATGGCTGCCCCGCACCCTTACTCCCGAACGAAGTGGTCTTCCCAGATCGATACGTACGCAAGCCTGAGCAAAGCCTTCCCTGAGCTTTTCCTTAGTTGATGAGTTGAAGAAGACAAAGTGGCCAGCCGAAGAAAGGATAGATCTCAAAATGTCTTTTTCCAAAATTTGATTGGCAGATTAGGCAGCCAGACCTAAAGCAAGGCAGATGCCAAAGAATCCGATGCTAGAATAAACTGTGATGACCATTCCACGGTGGCTATCGGTTGGCTGTTGACAACTCATGGCCTCCCCAGCACTAATTGCTTGTCATTAGGTTCAGAGAATCAAAAATATAACACCGATGAGCGAGGCACACAGCTCCAACCTCGCTGGCAACAACAGCTCTATGAAATTCTCTGATTATAGTATCCGATGGAATCTAGCGATGGATGCTCCTGCAAGGATGGCATACTTCTCCCAGCACCTGGCCTCCTCTTCTAAGGCCACTGGTGGTACTTGGATCACCTTCGGAATTTCAGCTCCAACTTTGCAACTTTCATCGGAAAAAGGGAAGAAGAGACCCAAACAAATCGGGAATCTGCAAGTCTTCTCGTTCTTTGTAATACTAACGCCAACATGACTTCTGTTCAATTGGCAGTGGATCTTGATGATCAAGACTGCCACCTTTCGATTACGTGCTTTATCTAAAAGCCAATAATTGCTCGTGTCACGTATCATATATTGGCATCCATCAAAACAAAACGTGTCGCAATGTAAAATTCTTTAAGAAAATAATGTATTTTTAACCCCCAGATTGACTTGCCTAAGCTATGGATTTCGGACACGATGAGTTTGTTGAATAGAAATTCAATGTACGCATGGAGATAATGCAAGATATGCGTAGATAGTTAGGCCCTCTGGCAGGACACCTCATCACTGTTTCCTTGGTTGAAACATTATTTATGATGCGGGATAAAATTATCATTGCACCAACATTCGTGTATATAGCGAAAAGGATAGAGCCACTTTCGGTTCCTAACTCGTTAACTTTTATGTTTGAAAAAAGACAATCTGTCATATGATATGGCTGATGAAGCCGCATGTAAGTTAACGGTGGAAATTGAGATGGCCCTAGCCTCCAAGGTGCTTTCATCTTCAAAAACGACCCTAACCGCCAAGGCCACCTCGTCTCCGAACTCGGCCCTAGACTCCAAAGTCAGTTCTAGTCAGCCTCAGCACCGACACGGCTCCATAGTTAGCCCTAGCATCGATTCCGAAGTTGATCTCCTCACCGACTCTAAAGTTAGTATCTACGCCAACACCAGAGATGGTCTTCGAACCTCGACAGGGTCAAGCTATCAGTACCTCGAAAGGGCCGAGCTATCTTCAAACCTCGATAGGGCTAAGCTATCTCCAAACCTTGGCAGGGCCAAGCTATCTCCGTGCCTCGGTAGGGCCATGCAATATCTAATTTGGTAGGATCAAGCTATCTTAGTACCTCGCCAAGATCGATCCTCATCCCTTCAACGTAAGTGTCCATTGCTGCTTCAAACCATGCCGGATATCTCAAAGGATGAACCACCCTGATCGCAAGAATTATGGAATGAGCTTCCCAAAATGGAAATGGGAGCCAAATGTAGCACTTCGTCCATGATCAACGGGATTCCAAATTTTCGATAAAGCGCCTGTTAGCTCCATCAGCTATCGATCTCTGTAACCGTTGGGATTTCGGCCTTATCAGATGCCAACTCCCTAAAACGTATCCATAAAATTGGGTAACAGCTCACCTCCTTGACAGCGTATAAATACCAAGTCCCAGGACTCCCTAGGTACGCTCTGAAAGGCAATCTAATCGCAAAGAAAACTCTAGAAAATGTCATTGCTCCTAAAAAATAAGGAGGAAAATCCTTCTGCTGGAGCCTTCTCCTCTTATCTGTTTGCTCAAAATCTTCACTGACTTGGGTGTCGAAGGGTCTTCCGCAGGGACCTCCCCCTAAGATTCCTGCATGAGGACTGCCTTGCAGGTCCGTCCGGATGGGAGAGCGCTACCTGGATCCTGACGTGCATCGCTCCCAAGCTAGAGAATGGATTTTCACAGCAACAAATTGGCGCTAGAGGAAAGGCCCAAGTTCCTCTGAAAACTTGAAACCAAGGAGATAAGGTTCAATACAAGAAGGATGATTCCTCAAAGGCCTACCATAAGAGAGCAGTCACAGATGCTCTGATCAGGGCACCTCTTAAAGGCCTGATCCCATAAATGACACGGTGCCCTTGTAGTCGTCACCAACCGAGGTTCCTCCACCACTAGAAACCCTCATCATCCAAGACCAGTTCAACATACTGGTCTAGCAAGTTCAAGCCTTGTCATAACTGGTGCAGAGGCTTCATGGAGTTCCTCTTTCCGCTACACCCATTTAGTAGCTTTCTGGTGGAACAGTCATGTCGGTCCTACCCTTGGTCCCTCCGCCCAATCCACTGGAAGCCATCAGCCTCCAATGACAGCCCGGCCATAAAGAAGTTAAACTGGTACCACAGAAGGGAGAGATAGGAGCTTACCCAGATCCCGTCAAGCTTGCTCCTTACCTCCAGTATTTTCTCGTCATGACTCAATGCCACGACCGCAATTCCCCGTCCCATTTCTTTAACTGCTCGGGATGATGGGCTGCAATGATAACTATGTGTGCCGAACCTACTAGCGATTGGTGCTATTAAAAAGATTGCCCATGCTAGATCCTACCAGGTACATCTAAGCGAAGAGGAGAACCAGTTTGAAGGGTTCGATGCAAGGGGCTCACCTCTTTAGATGAGGACATCAAAGAGATACTGTGCCTCGAGGATATGGAACTCGGATCATCTCTGAGCAATGAAGACCTTCAAGGGATACAATATGCCTAGGATATGGAACTCGAATCATCTCCGAGCAATGAAGACCTTCAAGGAATACAGTATTCCGAAGACATAGAACTAGATTAAACCCCAAGTTATTACTAGTAAAGTATGCCTGAACCGAGCCATTTTACCCATTGTAATAAAATTTCACTCTTTGATACAAATATTTCTTATTGAATAATAATTTTCTTGTATTGTGGATGAAAACAAATTCTGCCCAATCATTGACCTATGGGTCTATTTCTCTGAACCTTGGTAGGGCCAAGTAAAAAATTTCTCCGTATCTCGGTATGGCCGAGCAACATTCTCCAAAACTTGGTAGGGCCAAGTAAAAAATTTCTCTGTACCTCAGCAAGGCCGAGCAACATTCTTCAAACCTTGGCAGGGCCAAGTAAAAATTTTTCTCCATACCTCGTAGGGTTGAGCAACATTCTCCGAACCTTGGCAAGGCTAAGTGAAAAATTTTTCTCCGAACCTCGGCAGGGCCAAGCAACATTCTTCAAATCTTGGTAGGGCCAAGTAAAAAAATTTCTCTGTACCTCGGTACGGCTGAGCAATATTCTCCGAACCTTGGCAGGGCCAAGTAAAAATTTTTTCCATACATTGGTTGGGCCAAGTAAAAAATTTCTCCGTACCTCGGCATGACCGAGCAACATTCTCCGAACCTTGGCAGGGCCAAGTAAAAAAAATTTCGTACCTTGGCTGGGCCAAGTAAAAATTTTTCTTCGTACCTTTGTAGGGCCGAGAATATTCTCCGAACCTTGGCAGGGCCAAGTAAAAAAATTTCTCCGTACCTCGGCATGGCCAAACAATATTCTTCAAATCTTGGCAGGGCCAAGTAAAAATTTTTTCTGTACCTCAGAACGATTGGGAAACATTTTTCGAAACTTGGCAGGGCCAAGTAAAAATTTCTTCGTACCTCGGCATGATCGAGCAACTTTCTTCGTACCTCGGTAGGATCGAGCAACTTTATCTGTACCTTGGCAGGGCCAGTAAAATTTCTCCGAGGAACAATCTCCGCACTCTGGCAAAGCGAAGTAAGATTCTTTTTGAACCCCAGCAGGACTAAGTAATTTTTGATACAACCAAAAAGTTCTTTCAATCGAATTAAGCCATCTGAAACTCTACTCCCTATGACCGAACTTATGCTTCGAATTAGGGAGTGAAGGGCATGTGATACGGATAAAATTGTCATTGCGTCAACATCCATGTATATGGCGAAAAGGCTAGAGCGACTTTTGGTTCCTGAATCATTAACTATCATATTTGAGAAAAGACAAACTATCATAAGATATGGCTGATGAAGCCGCGTGTGAGTTAACGGTGGAAGTTGAGGCAGCCCCAACCTCCAAGGCGGTCTCATCTCCGGAAGCGGCCCCAACCGCCAAGGTGGCCTCATCTCCGGACTCGGCCTTAGACTCCAAAGTTGGTTCTGGTTGGCCTCAGCAACGACTCGGCCCCATAGTCAGCCCTAGCACCGATTCCGAAGTCGGTCTCCTCATTGACTCTAGAGTTAGTACCGACGCCATCATCAGTCTCTACGCCAACACTAGAGATGGTCACCAAACCTCAGCAGGGCCAAGCTATCTCAGTACCTCGGAATGGCCGAACTATCTTCGAACCTCGACAGAGCTGAGCTACTTCAATACATCGGAAGGGCCGAGCTATCTTTGAACCTTGACAGGACCGAGCTATCTTCGAACCTTGGCAAGGCCGAGCTATCTTAATGCCTCGGTAGGGCCGAGCTATATCCTAACCTCGGCAAGGCCGAGCTATCTTAGTACCTCGTCAGGATCAATCCTCATCCCTTCAATGAAGTGTCATTGCTGCTTCAAACCATACCGAATATCTTAAAGGATGAATCATCCTGATCGCAAGAATCATGGAATGAGCTTTCCAAAACAAAAATAGAGCCAAATACAGTACTCCATTCATGATCAATGGGATTCCAAATTCTCGATAAAGTGCTTATCAGCTTCATCAACTGCCGATCCCCGTAACCGTTAGGATTTCGGTCTTATCGGATGCCAACTCCCAAAATGCATTCGAAAAAATCAGGTAACAGCTCATCTCCTCGACAGTGTACAAATACCAAGTTTCAGGACCCTAGGTATGATCTGGAAGGCAATCTAATCCCAAAGAAAACTCTAGGAAAGGTCATTGCTCCTGAAAAATCATCTCAAGGAGGAAGATCCTTCTGCTGGAACCTTCTTCTCTCATCTGTTTATTCAGAATCTTCACTAACTTGGGCGTCAGAGGGTCTTCCGCAGGGACCACCCCTTGTGATTTTTGTGTGAGGACTACCTTGTAGGTTCTTATGGATAGAAAAGTACTATCCAGATTCTGACGTGCACCGCCCCCAAACCGAAAAATGAATTTTTGCAGCGATAGTTTTTTAATTCCAAGTTGATTAGAATGATTTGTTCCATTGATTAGTTATATGCTAGCAACCATGGAAAGTATCTTTTTCCTTCCTTACTAAGTAATAATTAACTAAGAAGGTGGCAGCTTAAGAGCAGGACAAAGCAATCTATAGACTTTTTGCTACCAATGACGAAACAACTCTAGGGTCCAAAAAGGAATCGCTTAAAGCCGTGAGGAACAACATTAGTTTATTACTAATCTCATGCACATCCAGATTGGTTTGCTAATTCCACCAAAATTTAATCAGGTATGCCAGCGCCATCCTTTTGGTTGGCCTTTTTCAAGATGTTCTTGATTAATAGCCAGCGTTTATTTTAATCACGTCCAATAGTTTATAGTCTCCACCTCTGCATTCACCGATCAAGCGAAGATCTATGCCTCTCTGTCCCACTTGTCCTCATAAATAGACTAATTAGAGGAAAACGAAGTTGCCAGGTAAGAGCCGAGAATGTTTCGTATCACATAATTAACTTCTGCTCTAATAAAACTAATAGTTGTCAGTATAATCCAAATTCTTTGGACATTTGGATAGCATAGAACAAGACTTACTGTAGGATCTGTGTAACGATCTGGGCCTGCTAATTCGTGAACCGTTTCCTTACAAGATAGCAAGACGAATAAGGTCTACACCAACTTGGGCCATCATAATCCAAAAGAAATCCAATTGGTACTCCATCTTCCTTAACTGGTTATAAACTATCACATCCCAGACCCAAAAATTTGAGCTAGGGTGACAACCCGCCGCATGAATATTCAATTAAAATCCATAACTTAATTCAAACCATAATTATAAGGTTTGGGCTACAAGCCCTACACACAAACACCAATGGGGTTACATCAAGATAATGGAACCTAATTTATTTAACTAAAAGCTCCATCAACCCCAAAATTCCTTCTTCAATCCTGCGGCTCTGAAAACATTATGAGATTTACATGAGCTCACACTCAATAAGTAAGCCTACTATAATATAATATGTTCCATTGATCATTTTAAAATATTATTAAATTAAATCAGCTTTACAATAAAAAGTTTTCAATTTCAAATACACTTGCCATGTTATCAGAATATGCATATCATTTTCTCAAATAGTTTTGAAAGCTAAATCATACAATAATGCCAAAATATGCAATGTAACAAACCCACTATATTTTATATAAACACTATTTCTTATATGTCCCACGGCCCTACAACACCCAACTAGTGTATCACTCTTAAATGTCCCCTAAGAGGAAGGGTCCTGATACCAGCATTATGCTATATATCATAATCAATCACAACACACCCTACAGATGTGTGTCCTCCACATATCTTTCTCTGTGGAGGTGGGTTCCGTATCACTTGGCATTTACAACATTTCACATCAATCATATCATATAAGAACCGCGGCAACACATATAAGTATATCTCAATATCATCATCATATTTGCATGTAACACATCATGCATCACATAAGCATAAGCTTCTCATATCACATATAGTGATTTGTACATTCATAGCATAAAAATACATCAATAGTACCAGTATATTTTGCAAAGTCAAAATAATCATATCATTCAATTTGTATATTTATAATCCACTACTTTGCAAAATATATCAGTTGTATATAACCATAGCAAATACTCAAATGCAAACATATGGTACTATTTACTAATTTAAATAGCCAAGTCAAATATCAAAATTTCATTTTTCTCATTTTATAATTTCATAAATTAATATAACTACATTTTCAAACTTTACATATTAAATATTATAAAATTCATGATAATTGGTTTACTTACCTCAGTACACTAATCCCAAACTGAAAACCAGCTATTTGGACATCTAGGTACCTATAGCATCATTTTACACATTTAAGTCTCTAAAAATTTGAATAATATAGTGTTCCTTAAATTTTACCCAAAACTAATCCTGAGACCAACTTTGAGCTTAAATATTTCTCAATATATACGCCCAAATGGGGAAGTAAAAATATTCCAAGAAACTAGAATAAAAACTGATTCAGGCCATATATTTATTTTACCATTCTCGGCCTAATACAGGGCCCAAAACACAGCTCCAAAGTGGCTCGTGAGTTGACCCAACAGGGCCCAAAACTGGTTCAGCCCAGCCGGCCCGCTCCCATTGTCTCTGCAGCTCCCCTGTTTCACCCAAATAGGGGAGAAAACGTGTCGGCGGCCAGGGCCGCCACTGCGGCCGGACTCCCCCCCACTCTCCCTCTTTCTCTCTTTCTCTCTTTCTCCTTGTCGCGGCCTGTCACAGTGCCGGCGGCACGGCCAGCCACCATGGCCGGTCGGACCTCCATCGGATGCACGCCCGGCACTGGTGGAGGTCGCCGACCACCGCTCAGGCCTAGCGAGGCGGCGAGCATGCCGCCGGGCCTGAGCCGACAGCGGGAGCCGAACAGGAGGAGAGCCAATTGGCTCTCTCCTCTCTCTCTCTCACCTCCGATACCCTACCGGACGCTGCCTTCGGTGTCGGTGGGGCTGCCGGCCAAGTCTCAGGCCTGGCGAGGCGATGGGCATGCCGCCAGGCCCGAACCAAGATTGGCACAGGGACTCACTGTCACACTATCGCTCAGCAATCGCCCCATTCTCATAGCGATGAAATTAAGGAGGATTACCTGGAGTAGGCGTGCGCTCGGGTGAAGGAGGGAGTCGCCCTCCATCTCCTTTTAATTTCCCACGCGATACCTCAGATCAAGGAACTCGGGGACCCAAACGCTATGCCGAGAGCGTAAGCGTTTGCAAGAAAATTCTAACCGGATATTACATAAACCAAATAATCTTTCCTCAAATTTTTAATGTGGGACTAAATGGGAGGGTATCGCAATCCCAAATTGGTATTGTCCAATTAGGAATGGCAATACGAATCAAGAAATCTGATTCTGATGGAGGATCACGTCAATGAGGATGAGTTTGAAAGGTTTAAACAAAGATATGGATGGGGATGAAGGGAATTTTTAGAAATTCATCAGATTCGACAATCGGGATGAATGTTAGGGCTTTTAACCCTAAATTCATCTTCAAAATCAGATAATTTTTTTTGAATATAAAATTACTTTTAGATAATTATAGGACATGTGTCTCCCAAACACACCTACACTTATTTACCTATTTTAAAATTTTTAAATTTATATACTTACTTTAGGATATAGTGTATTTGATTATATAAATAATGATATGCGTAATTATGCAAATTTAAACCCTTTATTATACTCTAAATATTATGTTTAGACTTTTAAATTTTAACCTTTTAATTATATCTTAAAGGTCTGCCAATTTATAATAAATTTTGGGCTTTAAATATTTTTTTCTTTTTACAATAGAATTAAGCTCAAAGTGAGGAACTAATATTTAAAAAAAAAAACATTAGGAGGAAGGGGGATAAGGACTAAGGATTTTTCATAAGTAAAGCAGGATCATAGAGACGAAGATAAGAAGAAAATCATCCATCGTTCGGTGATAAAGAAGGAATGGAGAGCAAGCATAGGAATCAAGAATATATCATTCATTCCAAATCTGCTTTGCCGTCATCTATTATCCATATACCTAATTTATATATTTAATACATTGTTCATCACCCTGCATGATCTCAGGATTACATTGCATTTAAGTTCTTAGCAACAAACTATAAAATGAAAATCTCCATCAGTCTTAAATCAAATCACAAAGGGATCATCATCAAATATCTAAGTTAAAAATTCTTTTCTTATTAGATGTTGAAGAATCTTACTTCTGTTCTTCAAAAAGTGCCAAAAGATCTCACATAATCTTGTTAAGATATTCAAATTGCCGTGCACTTGTAACCTACGCATTTGATTTTATTATATATATTACTCATGGTAGTCTTTGTTCTAATTCTTATATATGTCAGCAATGCTTCTGATAAACTTTTTCATCGCTTTTATGTTCTCAATTTTCAAACAGAAAACATGTTGTCCTCACTGCGGAGTGCTGATTAATTAATAACATTCTTTGGTAGGAATGATCATCGAGCTATTTGAATAATTTTGGATCACGGAGAGGCTACATGTCTGGAAGGAACACAGTGCATGCCCTAACAACTGTACTCGCCCTCTTTTCTCTCTCTCTCTCTCTCTCTCTCTCTTCTTCTTCTTCTTCTTCCTTTCTTCTTCTTCTTCTTCTTTTTTTTTTTTTTTTTTTGATATATACGGCCGATTACACTGGCCTCAACTGTACTCGCCCTTTGGAAGGCAGGAGCCCTGAGGGAGTCACTCTCATCCACACGTAAATAACTTCATATCTGAACAAATTATTTAGTTGCGCGCGTCACACTCAGACAAGTGGAAATGGTATGCTGAAGAATTTTGGCAATAAATTAGTTAAAAAGAATAGTTTTGTAGGGCAGTCTTAGTCTCATTGGGAGCAGAGCGGCAGCTTGGCAATTAATTGAAGTTTATAGTCTGGTTTGATACACAGAAGGTTAATTGAACCATTTGAAATCAAGCCCAACTGATTTGGAATCGAAACACTTTATTTTTTCTATGGAAGCAAATCATTTCAAATCATTTTTACATATCATTTGGAAAGGTTTGGTGGATAGCTGTGATCATATACGAGGGCAAGGATGGCCGTGATATAACTGCGGGAAAGAATTCACGTTAGTTTTCTTAGAGTGAGTTTTTTTTTCACTACGTTGCCATACTTGGGGACGTGACGAATTTGCTAATTAAATATTTAATGAATGCGTGATGATATTAATTCTACTGTGGATTCAACTAATGACGTCAATAAGCGGAAAGCCTATTTGCCAGGATTCTTCATCGATCGATGTTTCCTTTGCATGTGATCATTGATGCGTCATTCAAAAGTTGACTAGAATAACTTGTGCTACGAGCTTTGGGTAAGATCTCGTCAAAGCTCTTGCGTGGCGCACAAGAAGGTTTCGTTTACTTCTATCTTAAGCAGTAATTCCACCAATAGCTTCTCTGAGTTGGGATACGCAAGGACAATATTGTTGCTTGTAATCTGGATTCCACCGGTGAGGATCAACACGTAATCCAGCAAGAAATGGCATTAGTTTAATCGTCGTTGCGTCCATCGGAATAGGCATTAGTTGCTGGTTGGATGGCAATTATTTTCGTTTGACCGTTTAGCTGGCATCGTTTCTAATGAATTAAAAAAATTTTAATGTAAAATAAACAAATAAATGATTGTTAACGATTAAATGGATAAATGGCTTAAAAATGGTATCCTTTGCCTTATTCCCATTTATTCATCCATGTACCCATTAGCTTTAATATATATATATATATATATATATATATATATATATATATATATATATATATATATATTAAATTTTAAAATTTTAAAATAAATAAAATACATATACTAAAAAATTTAGTAACACACGTGTTTGAATCTTCCTATCTATTCTCTTTTTTATTCAATAGCACTGAACATCAAAGTCAAAACTTTTTCATGATATTTTTTTAACTTTTAATAAATTATAATTTAATGAAATAATTTAAACTTTTTATTAGCGGGTACCCGTTTGCTTAATCGGGGGTATTCCATCCCCGTCCTGTTAACTATAACAGCTTAATGGGACAAAGAATAGAGAGATTTTTCCTAACGGGGATGGAGATCGATAGAGACCACCCGGACCATACCTGGACCATTGCCATCCCTAGATGCTGCTAGAATAAGTAAAATTGATGCACTTTAAAAATTTTTATGGTAGCTTTTAGTGCGCCAATTTCATAGAAACTTATTATTGATATTTTGGCTAATTCCTTTAAGCTTATATTTTTTTACCATTGCTTTCACCTTTTACCTTTCAAGGACTGATGTTAAATTCTTTCTCTCTCTCATGCGCGCACGCACGCGCGCGCGCACACACACATATATTTGAATGTAATCGATTATCAATTCAATCATCTTTCTTACTTTTAGATAAATAAGAAATTTTAAAAGTAAAAAGGATGAAAAAATATTAAATAGCTTTGACATTCGTATAGATTCAAAGATTTAAATGTAATCATATATATATATATATATATATATATATATATATATATATGATTACATTTAAATCTTTGAATCTATACGAATGTCAAAGCTATTTAATATTTTTTCATCCTTTTTACTTTTAAAATTTCTTATTTATCTAAAAGTAAGAAAGATGATTGAATTGATAATCGATTACATTCAAATATAACCAAATCTACCCTTCCTTCCTCCCTCTATATATATATATATATATATATATATATGTATGTATGTATGTATGTGTGTGCATATCTATGTATGTATGTGTATATGCATACATATACATATACATACACATATATATATATAGGGAAAAGTGAGGGAAGGAATGGTTCCCTACTAAATTTTATTAATATTAGTAGTATTTAAATTATAAAATTTAGAATTATAAAAAATATCATGATACAAGTATTTAAATGTGTTAGCATTCCCTTTTTTGGCCCACGTGGATATATGATTGATTTATAATTTATTTATTCTAAATGATAATTATGATATATGATTTTATCAGATATTTAAATTTAAATGATAATGATGATTTAATAAAAGCTAACTTTCTATTGGTTCGTTGTTGAAAAGTTGTTATGTGATAACTTCTCTTTGATGGAAAGAGAAATTTAACGTATTATCAGATTAGTTTTCTCTCTCCTATATGTAGTCTGTTTCACCATCAAAACAGATAAGTAAGAGAATTAGGAAAAGAAGAAAACTCAATCTCTCGTTGCGCAAAATATCAATATCAATGGATCAAGGTATGCTTTCTTGATTTAAGATTTTTATGTAAAAATTATTTATTCTAAGATTTTGGTTATTATGTTTATTAAAGAAAATCATTTAATGGATTTTACATGTGGTATTAGAGCTTTGATGAAAGAATTTATGATTTTTCATAATGAATTTATCTCTTATTGCTCTTATATATATATATATATATATTCTCTTTTTATGGATTATGATGATAAGAATAGCATAGCAGTAAGGGGCTCACTGCGACTCGTTGATCGAAGGTTCGAATCATTGTGGCGTTGGATCGTGGGATTTCAGCACTAAAGAACACCAAAAAAAAAAAAACGTAAGGTGGCCCTTCCATGAAGAGGAGAGGGAGGGGAGGAGCCGTAGAGGGGAGAGGGAATTCCCATCATAAAAGAAAAATAAAATAAAGGTGTGTGGTGGTTCAAAACTATAACCAAAGGGTTCAAGAGCAAGCAAACTATCATTCCACTAATCTAATTATTGACAACAAAAGATGAAAGACTATGATATTTCCCCAATGGGAGATTCCTTTGAATTTTATATTTTATCTTCTAATATTTACGAGATCAATATTTAATATTAGAGTAAAATTATGTGGGTACGTTCTAAGACCTTAAGTCTTTTGTATTCACACAGATATGATCATTAATTAAATTTAATGTCTATATTATCTGTAATTTGTTAGTCATCAAAGTGGCCAAATTTAAAAGTTTATAAATATCAAATTAAATAAATTCAATTACTCATAATTATGTGATGCTTATAAATGAATGACATAATTGTTTAATTGTTATGAGTATATTAAAGTTCATTGATTATAAATATATAAGGGTTACCCAAAGATTGACTAGACATGATGTGGTCAATTAATATGCTTGGTTAGGTATGTTTAGCATATCCAAAGATAGCAAACATATCTAATTTGAGTATATAATTGCCAAGTAAAATTAAAATTAAGCATCAATTATGTTTATTGATGAGAACTTCAATATGCACTTATTATTTACTTGATGTAATATGAATATTTATTTAAGTATATTACTCAAAGCATTAATGTGTGAGCATATTTTCTATATTTGCATCATCTGTTCTGTTTTTTTTCATTCGCAAGCTGTTTGTTCAAATTTTTAATGGGCTTAATTTCTCTGAATGGTGCGAACAAGTTCAGTTTCACCTTGGTGTTCTAGATCTTGATTTGACACTCATAAATGAGAAACCTATTGCTTTTACTGACTCTAGAAGTGCTGAATAGAGGTCTTTTATAAGACTTAGGAAAGATCAAACAGACTTAGCCTAATGTTCTTGCGAATGACTATAGCAAACAATATCAAGTCCATAATTCCTGCTACTGAAAGTGTTAAGGAATTTATGAAGTTTGTGGAAGTACGTTCCCAATATGACTCTACTGATAAGTCACTTGCTGGGATATTGATGAGTACTTTAACCAACATTAAGTTTGATGGTTCTTGTAGCATATTATTGAAATGACAAACATAGCAGCAAGACTAAACACTATGGATTGGAAGTGAATGAGAATTTTCTTATGCTCATTATTAATTCCTTGCCTCCTGAGTATGGTCCATTCCATATGAATTATAACACTATTAAGGATAAGTGGAATGTGAATGAACTATAAAGTATGCTCATTCAAAAGGAAGCAAGACTTAAGAAATAAGAAAATCATTCTATCAATCTCATGAGTCAGCAAGGAACTGAAAAGAAATAAAAAAAAGATAAGAAAGAAAAGAGTAAGCAACGATCACTAAAGATAAATGAAACATCTGCTCAAATTCACAAGAAGGAATAAAAGGATGATAAGTGTCACTTTGAAAAAAGCATGGACACTATCAGAAAGATTGCTTGAAATGAAAGGCATGGTTCGAAAAGAAAGGTAAGCCTAGGGCTTTTGTATGTTTTGAATCAAACCTAACAAAAGTTCCTTATAAAACTTGATGGATTGATACTGGTTGTACCACTCATATTCCTAATACGATGCAAGAATTCCTTATGATCCAAACCATAAATCCAAATAAAAACTTTGTCTCAATGGAAAACATAGTCAAAGCTCCAATTAAAGCCGTTGGAACTTTATTTGATTTTAGACAATGAACATCATTTAGACCTTTTCCAAACACTTTATGTCCCTTCTATTTCTCGTAATTTATTTTCTTTATCCAAACTTGACACAGTTGAATATTTTTTTAAATTTGAAAATAGATATTTCAGTTTATTTAAACACAATCATCTCATTGGTTCTAGTATTCTTTATGATGGTTTGTACAAATTTAAGCTTGATAGTCTTTTTACTGAGACATTGTTGACCTTGCATCATAATGTTGGTACTAAACATGGTTTAGTGAATGAATAATCAGTTCACTTGTGGCATAAACATTTAGGTCATATATCCAAAGAAAGAATTGAGAGATTAGTAAAGAATGAAATCCTTTCTGATTTGAATTTTATTGATCTTGGGATTTGTGTGGATTGTATTAAGAAAAACATACAAAACACACAATCAAAAAAAGCGCCACAAGAAGTACACAACTCCTTGAAATTATATACACCAATATATATGGGCCTTTTGATGTTCCATCTTTTGGTGAAGAAAAATATTTTATCACCTTTATTGATATTTTTTACGTTACGACTATGTCTATTTGTTGCATGAAAAATCTCAATCGATAAAAGTTCTAGAAGTGTTTATCAATGAGGTTGAAAGATAATTAGACAAAAAAGTAAAAATTATCAGGTTTAACAGAGATAATGAATTTTATGAAAAATATGATGAATATGGATAATGCCCTGATCCATTTGCCAATTTCTTGAAAAGCATGAGATATGTGCTCAATACACAATGCCTGGAACACCAAAATAAAATGGTATTGCAGAAAGGCATAATCAAACTTTGATGGACATGGTTAGGAGTATGTTAATCAATTCATCATTACCCTTATTATTGTGGATGCATGCTTTAAAAACTGCTATGTATTTGCTAAATAGAGTTCCTAATAAGCAGTTCCAAAGACTCCTTTTAAACCGTGAACGGAAAGAAAACCCATTTTGAGGCATTTATATGTTTGAGGTTGCCCAGCTGAAGTATGGATTTACAATCCATAAGAAAAGAAATTTGACTCAAGAACAACCAGTGGTTTCTTCATTGGTTATTCAGAAAGATCAAAAGGGTATAAATTTTATTATCCTAACCATAGTACAAGAATTATCAAATTTAGAAATGCAAGGTTCATTGAGAATAGTGAAGTAGTGGGAGTTTAGAACCATATAAAGTAAAAATTCAAGAAGTTAAAGTACAAGTTTCTTCGCCTATAACTTCTTCTCAAGTTGTTGTTTCTAGAGTTGTTATACCTTTTAACAACTTTCAAGAACAACAAATCAATGATCAAACACCAAAGAATGATGATATTACTAATGAACTACAATAAATGAACCCAATGAAATAGCATTAAGAAGGTCTCAACGACAAAGAAGAACTACTATTTCTGATGATTATGTAGTTTATCTACAAGAATCATATTTTGATTTCGGTATTAATGATGATCCAGTTTCTTTTTCATAAGCCATGAAAAGTACTAATTTATCTAAATGGTTAGATGCCATGAAAGATGAGTTAAAATCAATGGATCACAATGAAGTATGGGATTTTGTTGAATTGCCTAAAGGTTGTAAAAGAGTTGGGTGTAAATGGATCTTTAAAACCAAACACGACTCAAATGGTAATATTGAACGTTGTAAAGCTAGACTTATTGCCAAAGGTTTTACTCAAAAATGTGGCATTGACTATAAAGAGATTTTTTTCTCCCGTCTCTAAGAAGGACTCATTTAGAATTATTATGGCACTGGTAGCTCATTATGATTTGGAGTTGCATCAAATGGATATGAAAACCATCTTTCTAAATGGGAGTTTGAATAAAGAGATTTATATGGACCAACTTGAGGGCTTTTAATTTGAAGGAAAGGAACACATAGTGTGTAAACTGAAGAAGTCAATATACAAACTTAAGCAAGCTTTCCGATAATGGTATCTTAAGTTCAACGTTACCATTACATCCTTTGAATTTAAAAAAAAATCATTGATTGGTGTATATATCTGAAGGTCAGTGAAAGAAAAATCATATTTTTGGTTATGTATGTTGATGACATCTTGCTAGCTACTAATGATCTTAACCTATCGTATGAGACTAAGAATTTTTTTCTCTAAGAACTTTGAAATGAAAGATATGGATGAGGCATCCTATGTGATTAGAATTAAAATATTTTATTATAGATCACAAGGATTGTTAGGATTATCTTAAAAGGCATATATTAATAAAGTTCTTGAGAAATTCAACATGAACAAATGCTCTGCAAGTGTTGTTCCAATTTAGAAGGAAGATAAATTCAATCTTATGCAATGTTCAAAGAATGAATTGGAATGCAAACAAATGGAACAAATTCCTTATGCATCAACTATTGGAAGCTTGATGTATGCTTAGATATGTACTAGGCCAGATATCAGTTTTGCTGTCGGAATGCTGGGTAGATATCAAAGTAATACAGGAATGGATCATTGGAAAGTTACAAAGAATGTGCTAAGGTATTTGCAAAGAACAAAGGATCACATGCTTACCTACAGAAGATCTAATGATCTTGAGGTCAAGGGATAACTCAGATTTTGCTGAATGTGTTGATACCAGAAAGTCCACATTTGGCTATTTATTCCTTTCAGTTGGAGGAGTGATCTCATAAAAAAGTGTGAAGCAGTCTGTCATTGCGACATCCACTATGGAAGCTGAGTTTGTGGCATGCTTTGAGGTCACAATTCATGGTTTATGACTACGAAACTTTATTTCAGGACTTGAGGTTGTCGACAACATTACCAAACCGCTAAAAATTTATTTTAAAAACTCTGCAGTAGTCTTCTTTTCTAAAAACGATAAGTATTCAAAAGGTAATTGAAATACTTTGTCGTTAAAGAAGAAGTTCAAAAATAAAGAGTATCAATTGAACATATTAGCACCAGTCTCATAATTGCAGATCTGCTGACTAAAGGGTTGCCACCAAAGATATTTCATGAATATGTCGAAAGAATGTGCATTATTGAAAATCATTAATGATGTTATGTCTAAAGCTTAAGTTCCTCATGTATTTGACACTCTGAGCTCAATTAATTATTGTTTCTGATTCACTTATAAATCTTGTTTGATTATGCTAGTATATATACATAAATAAATTATGAGAATGTTAACAAGATTTGTCTTTGATAAAGACATTATCGTTAGACCTTACTGTAATTTTTATTATAGGTCATGTTAAGTATAGAACTAGTAATGTGATACATGAAAGAAGTACGTCAAAATAATAACATACAACCGCCATGATCCTTATTAGTTTTTGCTTAATGATGATTTTATATTTGATCAATATTATGAGGGATTTTAGCTTCTGTTATGCGCATTATGATTGTTTATTAAACCGATATGTTTAATATGTCACATGGGCCAAGTGAAAGAATGTTAGCGTTCCTTTTTTATGGCCCACATGGATATATGATTGATTTATTATTTATTTATTCTAAATGATAATTATGATATCTGATTTTATCAGATATTTAAATTTAAATGATAATGATGGTTTAATAAAAGTTAATTTCCTATTGGTTCATTTTTGTGAAGTTGTTATCTGATAACCTTTCTTTGATGGAATGAGAAATTTAACATATTATTATATTGGTCATCTCTCTCCTATATATAATCTATTTCACCATCAAAATAGATAAGGAAGAGAATTAAGAAATGAAAAGAAACTCAATCTACTGTAAACCATACGCAGTCTCTTGTCAAGAAATATCAATATCAATGGATCAAGATACGCTTTCTTGGTTTAAGATTTTCATATAAAAATTATTTATTCTAAGATCTTGACCATTATGTTTATTAAAGAAAATCCTTTAATAAATTTTACAAAATATACTTTCTTTTATTTTGGGAGGCATAAATTTCTCTACATTGTGGAATTCACTAAAATTTAATACAAAATTGAGTTTTATGTACAATTTTGTTTTAAGAATATTCTTACATTCCTCTTCCTCCACACATGTCACATGAGAGCCATTATTGATCTTAAACTTTCCTTTGATCGGCCGAAACTTTTTTCCTCTTTCAACAACCAGAGTTTTGATGGGAAAGAATCGTGTACGAGCAAATACTAGCAGACCGTAATACGCAGCGAAATAATAAATAAAAATGCGCAAACCACACAATCACAGAAACACCAAGATTTACGTGAAAATCCCTTCAAGATAAAGGAAAAAAAAAACTACGGGCAAGCCAAAGAAGAAGATCCACTATAAAATAATAAATATCCAAGTCTCAAAGTCCCTTGCCAGAACTTGAGAAACAATCACAAGAGAATAATAGGGATATAAGGATTACGTCACCAAAAATACGGTCTCCTGCGTTACCTCCTTATTTTCTTCCCTTCTCTTCTTCTTCTTCTTCTCTTGTTTTTCTTCTACAGCACCTTCACGTGATTCCTGGAGTGGAAGTCCTTCCACGTAGTCAAGCACCAAGTAACAGCCATTCGTTCTCTTCCCCTAGCAATCCACGCTCCTAGAAAAAAGAAATACCTGCTACCTGCTTTCCCTTTTTTTCAGACGGCTGCTCTTGAAAAAGAGAAAACCAAAAAAGGAAGGCGACTGCTCCTTTTATAAAAGAGAGAGAACAAATCATGGTAGAAAAGGAGTAGCGCTCCCTTTTGCTCTAATGGGCTGAATAAGTGGGCCATGGGCCCAACAACCTCCCCTTCAGCCCACAAGGGAGGCTGTCTCATGCTTCCTTAGTGTGAAATCATGCCGAACAGCTGTCGGCATATCTCTTGCCTTTCTTTTGATAAGGTCTTTGTCAACATGTCTGCCCCATTTTAATCTGTATAAATTTTCTGAAGCTGTAACTGCTTCTCTTCAAACACATTTCGAATCCAATGGTATCTCACATCTATATGCTTTGACTTGAAATGAAAAGTTGGGTTCTTGCACAAGTGGATGGCGCTCTGGCTGTCACAATGTACCACATAATTTTTCTGTTTCAACCCCAATTCATGTAAGAATTCTTTCATCCACAGCATCTCCTTACAGACCTCGGTAGCAGCAATATATTCTGCCTCTGTGATAGAGAGAGCTACACACCTTTGCAATCTGGATTGCCATGACACAGCTCCCCCTGCAAAAGTAAGTATGAAACATGATATGGACTTCCTTGTATCAATATCTCTCGCTATATCTACATCTGTGTAACCAATCAGCACAGCTGGACCACCCCCAAAGCTTAAACAAACTTTGGAGCTTCCTGTGAGATATCTGAAGATTCACTTCACTGCTGCCCAATGCTCTTTCCCTGGATTTGCAAGAAATCTGCTAGCAACACCCATTGCATATGCGATGTCTGGCCTCGTACATACCATCGCGTACATCAAACTTTCGACTGCTAAAGCGTAAGGAACCTTCTTCATTTTCTCCTTCTCCTCATCACTTGAAGGACTTTGCTCTGAGCACAACCTGAAGTGACCTGCAAGAGGAGAACCAACTAGCTTTGCATTGATCATACTGAACCTATCCAATACCTTCTTAATGTACTTTTCCTGTGACAACCATATTTTCTTGATTTTTCTATCATGGGAAATCTGCATACCCATATTTGCTTTGCTGGTCCCATATCCTTCATTTCAAATGAATTGCTCAGCTCCTTCTTCAACCTGTCAATCATAGACATATCTTTCCCAAGAATAAGCATGTCATCAACATAAAGTAGGAGTATGACAAAATCCTCACTAAACCATTTGATATACACACAATGATCTGAAGCCATTCTTTTGTATCCATTTTCAGCCATAAATGAATCAAATTTCTTGTACCACTGCCTTGGAGCTTGCTTCAGCCCATACAAGCTTTTTTTCAATCTGCAGACAAGATTTTCTTTACCTTTGACTTTGAAGCCTTCTGGTTGCTCCATATAGATTTCCTCCTCCAAATCACCATGAAGAAAAGTTGTCTTCACATCTAACTGCTCAACCTCCAAGTCTAGACTAGCAGCAATACCTAGAGCAACACGAATTGAAGATATTTTAACAACAGGAGAAAAAATCTCTTCAAAGTCAATACCTTTCTTTTGACCAAAGCCTTTCACAACCAATCTGGCCTTGTACTTTGGTTGAGAACAATGCTGTTGAGTCTTTAACCTGAAAACCCACTTGTTCTTTAAAGCCTTCCTTCCTCTTGGTAGTTCACTAAATCATATGTGTGGTTCTTCTGTAAGGCATCCATTTCTTCCAGCATACCTACTAACCACTCCTTTTTCTGCTCACTTTCAACGGCCTCCTGGTAACATTCTGGTTCACCTGCATCAGTAAGCATTATATATTCATCTGTAGAATATCTTTTGGAAGGTTGACGTTGTCTGATAGATCTTCTCAGCTGAGGCTCTGTAGGATGTTGCTCCTGATCTCCTTCCTGCTCAACATATCCTACAGGTGAGTTAATATCTGCTCCTGCACTATTTTTTGCACATCTTTCTATCACCCTGATTTACTGGAGGAGTAACTGGATCACAGTCTGTTAATCCTCTGCAGAAGACTTGACTGACACCTCCTTCTTGAAGTCTTGAAGGGTTTGATCTTCAAAAAATACCACATTTCTGCTTCTGAATACCTTCTACTTTTCTGGATCCCAAAGTCTATAACCAAATTCATCATGTGAGTAACCAAGCAAAGCACATTCTTTTGTCTTACCATCCAGCTTGGACCTCTCAATGTCTGGAACATGTGCAAATGCATGACAACCAAACACTCTCAAGTGCTTATAAGAGACATCTTTTCTGACCATACACGCTCTGTAACATCACCATCTAGAGCTGTACATGGTGACAAGTTTATTACATCAACCGCTGTCTTCAATGCCTCATCCCAAAATCTTTTAGGTAACTTAGACTGTGAAAGCATACATCTGATCTTTTCCATGATGGTGGGGTTCATTCTCTCTGCAATTGCATTATGCTGAGGAGTACCAGGAACTGTCATCTCATGTTGAATGCCATGTGATCTGCAATAATTATCAAATAACCCTGTGTACTCACCACCATTATCTGACCTTATACATTTCAGTTTCTTTCCTGTCTCTCTTTCAACTCTGGCATGAAACTCTTTGAAGACATTAATAACCTGATCTTTGGTCTTCAAACCATAAACCCAAACTTTTCTGAAAAAATCATCTATAAAAGTGACAAAATAAAGTGCACCACTGATACCTGGAACATTAACTGATCCACTAGGAGTTTTTGTCCTCAGAGGACCACAAACATCTGTATAGATACGATCCAAAACATGCATTTTTCTAGATAAAGCAGGACTAGCAAAAGAAACTCTATGTTGCTTGCCAACCAAACAATCAACACATGGGTTCAGATGTACACCTTTGAAGTCTGGTAGAACTTCTCCCTTGGAAAGAACTTGCAGCCCCTTCTCACTTATGTGTCCCAGTCGTTTATGCCACAACTCCATGCTGAAGTCGTTCTCTGTAACATTCAACTGTTCACCATAAGCTTTA
This sequence comes from Calamus simplicifolius, assembly GCA_900491605.1. Classification (NCBI taxonomy): domain Eukaryota; kingdom Viridiplantae; phylum Streptophyta; class Magnoliopsida; order Arecales; family Arecaceae; genus Calamus; species Calamus simplicifolius. The sequence goes on along the minus strand of UESW01004579.1, from coordinate 219,726 downwards.
GCCTGCAACCTGTATAAAGTGTGACATTTCTTCCTACTGGCTACAACAAGTGAACCTTTACTGAGCTTCCATTGCCCTTTATGAAATCTGCTATCAAAGTCTTCATCATCAAGTCTTTCCAACTGAGATTAAATTTAGCCTCAAGTCAGCTACATGCCTTACATCCTTGAGCACCAACTTACAACCAAGATTGGTCTTCATGTGGATGTCACCCATGCCAATGATGTCTGCTGTGCCTTGATTTCCCATCTTGACAACACCAAAATTTCAGTCTTATATGTAGAAAAAAACTACCTCCGTGTGTAGCATGATAAGAAGCACCTGTGTCAATCACCCACTCATGATTCTGACACTCACATGAGAAGATACCATCAGAAGTAGATAAAATCAAATAATCATCACTCTGCACAGTAGCTGTGATATTCTCTTTGACTCTGTATCCTTCACTTCTTTTCCTTTTTCTTACTCTTTTTAGGCTTCTTACACTGATTCTTGTAGTGCCCTTTCTCACCACAGTTATAGCAAGTAATATCTTTTCTTGACCTTGATTTGCTTCTACCCTTGTATGAATTGTCTCTATTTCTAGACTTTGACCGTCCTCTATTCTCTGAGACAAGTGCTGTGAATCAATCTTAGAAGTTGCTGAATTTTTCTTCTTAACTCCTCATTCAACAAACTGCCTGTTACTTGACTCATGGTGATAACACCGTCTGGTACAGAATTACTGAGGGAAACTACCAGTGTCTCCAACTTTCTGGCAATGAACTGAGAAGTAACAATGCCTGCAACTCATCATCAAGAGACATTTTCATAGAGGATAACTGGTTATTAATACTCTGTATTTCATTCAAATGCTCAGCAATAGAAGCACCCTCTTTATATTTCAGATTCACTAGTTTTCTGATCAAGAAAGCCTTATTGCCAGCTGTTTTTCTCTCATATAGACTTTCTAACTTTTTCCAAAGAGAGTTTGCAGAAGTCTCAGTGGAAACATGAAAGACACTATCATCCAACCATTGCCGAATAAAACTGACTGCTCTCCGATCTAACATGATCCAGCATCGTCTGTCACTGTAACGGGCTTTGCTTTGACCCCTTCTAAAGGTCCATATAGATCCTTGCAATATAAGAGGTCCTCCATCCTTGGTTTCCATATCATCCAATTATTTCCGTTCAGACTGATCATGCGGGAAACATTACCGGCCTCCATGCTCGCGCACAAAAAAATTCACAGGCTCTGATACTAGTTGATGGGAAAGAATCAGTGTACGAGCAAATACTAGCAGACCATAATACGCAGCGGAATAATAAATAAAAATGCACAAACCACACAATCACAGAAACACCAAGATTTACGTGAAAAATCCTTCAAGATAAAGGAAAAAAAAATCACGGACAAGCCAAAGAAGAAGATCCACTATAAAATAATAAATATCCAAGTCTCAAAGTCCCTTGCCAGAACTTGAAAAACAATCACAAGAGAATAATAGGGATATAAGGATTACGTCATCGAAAATACGGTCTCCTGTGTTACCTCCTTATTTTCTTTCCTTCTCTTCTTCTTTTTCTTCTCTTGTTTTTCTTCTGCAGCACCTTCACGTGATTCTTGGAGTGAAAGTCCTCCCACGTAGTCAAGCACCAAGTAGCAGCCCTTCCTTTTCTTTCCTAGCAATCTACGCTCCTAGAAAAAAGAAATACCTGCTATCTGCTTCCCCTCTTTTTCAGACGGCTGCTCCTTGAAAAAGAGAAAGCCAAAAAAGAAAGGTGGATGCTCCTTTTATAAAAGAGAAAGAACAAATCCTGGTAAAAAAGGAGTAGCGCTCCCTTTTGCCCTAATGGGCTGAATAAGTGAGCCATGGGCCCAACAAGTTTGATGATGAACAAACACATAGCCCAATTTAAGAAGTACTAGTATCGTTAACTAATATATTTTGAAGTGAAGTTTATTAGATTGAAAATAACCTTTTATTTGGCAGCAAGGAAGTTAGTAACATCTTTTCTTCTTCTTTTTTTCTTCTTTTTTGAAAGACTATTTGGAGTGAATGTTTTTATATAAATTTCTAGTTAAAAGATTGATATTTTAAATTTCTATGTTTAAAATATGTTCAAATATTTTTAGAAATTTTATTTGTACTTAATTTTAAAAATACAAAAAGCTAATAGATAGTGTTTCTTTGATTCTTAGAATTTATTTTTTTCAAAAATAAAGGATTGTTATGAAAATTTCTATGATGTAAAAATTTCTATGATTCTTTCATTTGGAAATTGAAACCAATACATAAAAAAGAGAGAAGATATAAAGCAGATAAGAGGCCCATCCCAGCCAAAGCTGTGGAAGTAGTAGTTATATTGAAACCAAGAAATCCATAAGCCCTTAAATCTTCAATCTCTAGGGTTAATGGAATCTTATTAGTGGTTTATTGGCGGTGAAGCTCTATAGGCTTTTAGGGACTGTTTGGATTGGGATGAATGGAGGGGAGGAGAAGAAAACAAAGGGAAAAGGTCATAAGTTACTTTGGGAGGAAGATAAAAAAGAGAGAGGAAAGGAAATGAGAGTAACTGGTTCCCCTAGTTTCTTCCTCAACGAGAGTAAATTTGTTAACCCTAAATCGAAGGTAAGCTGAGGAAAAAAAAAATATTTAAGTTATATTTTTTTGAAGACCAAACTATCTCTTCATTTTCTATTCTTCATTCTTTTATTCTTACTATTTATTCCCTATTCTCAAGGGGTATAATTGTCACATAACTCTTTCCCTTTCTTTTCTTTTCTCTATCCAAACAAGATAATTGATATTGCCTTTCATTTTTTCCTTCCATCCTTTCTAAATAAAAGAAGAAGGATAATCCTTTCTTTTCTTTCCTTTCCATCCCTTTACTTCTTTTTAGTCTTTCCTTTCTTTTTCTTCAAAGGTCCAAACATAGCCTTAGTCTGAACAAACACCGAAGTCATCCTATGTTTAATTACTTTATACCCCTTGTCTCATCAACTTCTCGTTCTGCTACTCTTCTTTTTCGATGGTCTTTGATTTATTGATGAAAAAAAGGAATGAAGAGAAATTATTAGTTCTTGATTATTTGGTCTCTTGATGAAATCTAGGAGAGGAAATATATATAAACCTCTGTGTGCGTACGTGTGTGTTTCTTCATGGGATCTCACCCTATCCTATCACTCTCTCTCTCTCTCTCTCTCTCTCTCTCTCTCTCTGCGCGCGTGCGTGCGTTCGTGTGTGGTTGTGTTCCTGGGATCTCACCCTCTCTCTCTCTCTCTCTCTCTCTCTCTGGTTATATGTTCCTGGGATCTCACCCTATCCCTATCTCGCGTTGCAACAAAAGTCAAGCCCCTACCATGTAGCACGAACTACATCAAAATATCATCTAGCAGAAGACAAAAAACAAAATATCTATCACGCGCGCCATTGATTGCTGTGAGGCTTGTAGTTAGGGCTTGAACTTCCTCTGACCTCACTTGAAAAAAAGAAAAAAAAAAACAAGAAATATCCTCTGACCTTTATCAAGAAATATAAGAAAATTCATGCATCTATTTCAAACCACGTGATATCTACTAGAGCAGTCCTCTAAGTGACAACTTACATTCTCCTTAAAGAATTTTGTAAAGTTATTAGGTCCGTCCATCTAACACCAAACTCTCTCAAAGGCGTTTCCTGTGATACCATTCCGTCCCTCCTATTTGATCTCTGACGATAGCCTCTAGAGACCAGACAAAGTTTCTAAATAAAAATATGGCCCATATCTCACTAACAAAATGATCTTTTCAGTAATTTCCATCCTCTTTTCTCTTTGCATCCGTGATTAATGCAAGCGTAATTTGTCTGAGTTCAGTACAATCCCAAGTGAGAGTTCGGTAACATTTGCTGACTGAAGAATGGCTGGTTTAGCAAGTTGCACTAAGGGGTGTCAGACTAGTTGGATATGTTAGTGCAATTGAACGAATCATTGCGTTTCTTTGAAGGCCTCAAGAGCCCATTGTTCTCCTCGGAGTAAATGTCTGGCATTCTCTGACATGCTCAAGAGCCCATTGAAAGATTTCTCAGCATTTGGAGCAAAGGGTTCTACTTCGGTGAGCTGCTGAACTATGCTGCTGTTGCCACTGCTATTGATGAAGAATTGGTTTGAACTTGGCTGACCCATGTTGGAACCATGGTTTGATGATGATCCTGGCATTTCAAGCAGGGCACCGAATGGATGTGCAAGTGAGGAGTAGCCTTCAAGCAACTCAGATATGGAGGAAGACTCATGCAGCCTTGGAGGGTTCTGATGATGTGGGATGTTTGTTAAGTTGGAATAGTAGTTGTCTTCGGTGCCTAAGTCTTCTTGTTCTCGATCTATTAGCGGCGGCACCGCTGGGAGATGGTTGCTCTTCTTGTAGATTCGGCAAAGGACCCAATCATCCAACTGTAATTGAAGAGAAGCAGAGGAGCATTAACATAAGATACGATTCAAGTTTTAAGCTAACATCGATAAATAACCTTTTAAATTTTTGAAAAATCCCAGTCCTGGTGGCAGGTGTGCTGAAACATGACATTTAACTAATGAGAAATTTTCTATAATCCACTGAGTGGTATCTTGGCTGGTAACTGATAAGAAATATCACTCGACATCCTTCCATCAAACCGAAATTGAAAAGTAGCCTATTTTTTCAAGAACATGATGGGTTAAATTAATGGTAATAAACTTGGGAGCATTTCCAATCTGGCGAATAAATTAAAGAGGAGTTTTATGTGATCAATATCTTGAAGGCCTTTAGGTGGCTAAGCCCCCTTTTCATAAAATAATATATATATGAAAAAAAAAAAAATCTTGAAGGCCCTCCTCTCCTCATTTTCGTTAATCTATAGGGGTTATTTTTATATTAAAAATCCATAAGAGAGAGAACATATCGATGAAGTATAACAGCAAAAAGGAAGGAATAAGAGGAGAAAAAGGTCACTCAAAACACTAACAGAAGGAAAAGTGGGATAAGATCGCTTCCTTACCCTCATGGAACGGTCTCTAAATTGCATGGGCGTGTAGTTATTGCTCTTCTGAGCTTCAGCAAGGCGGTACTCACGCATGATCCAATTAGTCTTCAGCCCCTTAGGCGGTCTACCCTTGTAGAACACCAAGGCCTTCTTAACGCCAAGATTCTCATTCCCTTTGCTCGTGTAGATCGGCTTATCGGTCCCCGTCGCCTTCCAATACCCAGATTTCGCTGCCCTGTTCGGCCGTATGCCGTTCGGGTACTTGCGGTCCCTCGGGCTAAAGAAGTACCACTCTCGATCACCAAACATCGCCATAGCTGAAACAAATCAAGAATCATAGCTAATTACCAAACCATGCAACCATGTAATTAAGAGAGAGCAGAAGGAAAAAAAAAAAAGCGTAACAAGCTCGGGTGCAACGCATGCGTTGTTGCACTCTGACAGTATCACTAGCACCAACCAGGAAGGTCCCATGGATCAAACTTGTAGATGTCGACCTCGGCGATGATCGAAACAGGGCACGGCAGCGAAGCTGCTCGTTTCCTCAGGTAGTGAAGGATGAGCTCTTCATCGGTCGGGTGGAACCGAAAGCCTGGCGGAAGCGTTGCGGGATTAGACATGGCCTGAGAGCGTAATGAATTGGGGCTGTTTCGCCTCCCCTCTTCTATCTTAGTTTGGGTTTAGATGGATTAAAGGATCGAAGAAGGTGAGACGAGGAAGGAGGGGGGATTGAAATTTTTGGGAGAGGAGGATGGGGGATGGTTTAATAGTCGCAGAGTTTTGTCGTCTGGCGGAAGAAGAGATTGCGGGCAAGACGGCATTCGTGAGCTCTTCAGGGGCAGCCTTGGGCTCACGCGTGGTGTTCGTGGTTATTCGTTCGCATCGCATGGCACGAGAAAAGAGAAAGCCACGAAGAGAAGCAGGACACGTGCGAGATGAGTCGTGGTTGCCGATCTAGGCTGCAGGTTGATGTGGTCCTGGATAATCCTTGCCGTCCACGTGCAATGATTCCTTTTTGTTGACGTTGATGTCCCTGAAGTTCCTATGATCAGATTGATTGGACTGTGGTCTTGGATCCTTATCTGGACCCTCCGACTGCCGGAATTTCATCGCCGACGGTCGACGTGGGCCATGGGTGCAGTGGAATACCTGTAGACGGTCAGAAGTTAAGCACGACACTCCACATTCTGGTCAGAAGGAGCGGTCCTGATTTGTTGGTACGAGCCAAAAACCAGGGCGGACTTTTCCCCTCAAAGACAACCGAGTTAATTGTCCAAAATATAAACTTTTTTATTAATTCCGTGGACCTTTCGTTATTCCCTATTTTCTTTTTATTTTTCTCTGATTTCAGTCATTTGAGCACGGCGAGTAATATTGTTAGCTTGGTGTAAGGGGATAGCTAGTTTCGTTGGCACAAATCTTGGCCAAGGTATATTAAGATTCGGTCAACCGGACATGAACGCCGATCCCGCCAATCGCATGGAACACAGAACATCCACGTGCACGTACGATCACGCGATCCAGTTGTGGTCCCACTATAATGAACACGTGGCAGTTGGCCATTCGCTGCATGTGATATTTTACGTAATGGATGGTCCGGTTGATCGGTTCTAGAGCACGATTGCGCATGAAGCTCTCAGGGTCAAAAGTATCATTTTCCTGCCAACCAAAATGCCTCCCTGCCCCATCTAAATAGCCGGGCTTTGTTTTAATTAACTTTATTTTAGTTTTAATCCATGCCGCTAAACTTAGCATGCTGAGAACTATCGAGACTAAAATAGTGTTTGATAGAAAAAATATTATTTCTAGATAAGTGTACCGGATAGAGTTTATTTCCTGATCATCCCTAAGAATATTCATTGACTATTCCATTGATCATATCAAATACAAAAAGGTAAATCCATAGGATAACTTTTTTTACTTTTATTTGGAGGGATAATCAGCTATTTATATATTTTTTAGAGAATAAATTACGGGGATAACCCATGAATTATTTCTTTGATTAACTTTATTCCCAGCTATCCTTCGTAGTTATGACTTTTAAAAATAAGAGAGGATATCCCTTGGATATTTTCTTTTATTCTCTATTTCAAATACTATCTAAGGATGTACTACTCTATTGGGTTCCAATCCTTTGATTACGAAGGGCTGATGCTTACTAATTATGGAGTATGGTTTGACTTTGAGGATAATTATATTGAGAGGGAAAAGTTGGATTAGTGCCTGTCATTACCTTAGATGCTAGGACTACAAGCTACTTGCAAGCATACAATACTATAAAAGGAAGAAGAGCTATCAAAACAATGACATGCATTGTAGACATTGGGGGTGGGGTGGGGGGATGAATCCTGGCGAAGGTGTCATCCTCTTGTCCACATATATTCTATTTAGAGTAACATTGGGCTGTCATCCATTGATCCATGTCCACTCTATGATTATTGGAGTTGTTCTAGCTTGGATGCATGCATCGATCGAGAAATATGATCTATCTTGGATGCACTTATGATGTGACTATCATGCCGACGTTCAAGATGATGATAGCTTGAAATGAGCCTCCTAGAACGACCCCATTTTAAACCATTGATGGTAACATCAAAAAAAAATATCAATCATTCTAAAATATCAACCATCACACGTATGCCTTTGGTTTATTCTCCAAGCGTCAAAAGAAGCTTAATTAACATTGGGCTGTCATCCATCGATCCATGTCCATGCTTTGATTATTGGAGTCGTTCTGTCTTGGCATCGAGGAATATAATCTATCTCATGCTGGCGTTCACGGTGATGATGACTTGAAACGAGCTTAATTTCTAGAATAATTCTATCACAAAATATTGATGATAACATCGAAAAATATCAATCATTAGCTAGAAAATATCAATAATCACAAGCATCATTAGAATTTGTTCAATGATCTTTGACAAGGTCTTTGCTTGGGTGCCATAGAGTTTCATGACCACAAACAACCATTACTAAAGGGCTCCAAGCATTGCTCTGAAGATATATGCTGTGAGTTTTGCGGCACGTGCATGTACTGTTTGGTTGCCAGGATTTGACTGGTTCAATTGCTTGTTAGCAAATAATGTCTTGTTGGATGATTATCTCCTAGCTAGGTTTATGAAGGCGGGTACGGAAGGTTAGCTAAGAATTAATGTCAGGTCAAAGTTTGACTTTTGGAATGGTGATCAGATGAGGTTGATAGCCTTGCACGCGGTATGAGATGCGGATGCTCAGGTAATTAATCCTAGGTTTCGGATCCATTTTATTACAAGAAAATAAGATATATAAGGTCCACATCAATTTTAGTCATCACAATTCAAAAAAGATTTAATTAGTACATTATTCTTCTTCCTTTACTACATATAAACCACTTAATCAACTCTCAATTTTTCGATGTGAGACTATTGAAAAGAGTATCACAGTCTATCTTTCTTATAAAGGCGACATTCTCATCACCAAAGGCAACCATCAGGTAAACTGGATTCTAAAGATGGCTCCCATCTATCCCATGGATGTAGCACTTTGCCCTGTGTCGCATAATTAACTTCTGTACTTTTGGCTGATGCATACTCTTATTGTAACGACTCAAGCTCACTATATAAATCTGTTTCGTTATAAGAAAGTAAAAGAAAAAGATAAAATATCAAATAAGATTTATTTTGAACTGTGATGATCCATGTTGGTGTATATTTTGTTTATCTTACTTTTTTTTTTTAATAACAAAATGAATCCATACAACAAACTCGGATCATTACAATATGAATTCATGGATGCTCCAGACCCGAGACGGATCGTTACACAGGCCAAAAGCACCGAATGCCCTTCTAGTGGCCTGGAGGCTCTTGCACGCATGACAAATTAAAGATCCACCCTTTGGCCTCGATGAAGTTCGCGGAGGAAAGTAAAGGTAAAAGTTCCCTCATGTATAAAAAACCGAAGAGCCGTAGCGTATACCATGCATTATCTAAAATATCCTTTTGTTCTCTTGTGTGCGCTTGGAATAACTTTCTATTGTCCTATTCTCGCCTTTATGAGAAAGCCAATGCTGCCGTGCCAACTTCTTAAGCAACGAGGACAAATAAGACTCGCTTCAAGCTGTCTACTAATTCAATAAATTTGTTAATAAATTAAAATTATGCAATTCTAAAAACTTAATAAAAATTAATTGATAGTAAATAGCGAACTAAAACCAAACAATCCTAAAAAGTCAAGTAAAAATTAAGTAATAGTAGATAAACTATTAATTTAGTTGTAGATAAATTTGAATTATAAATTATTCAAAATTTTCTTTCTCATATGATGCTAACCAAAATTTATTTCAAGTAAGATTGTTAGTACTATAAAGATGGCTTTACACTAATAGAATAAACTTTTCTTTCTGTACTACAAGAATAGCTTCACGCTATGATGGGATTCTATTACCGTTCCATTGGCAATCTTTTCTTCATACTCTTTTTGTTCGCAAGGATGATTTCATTCTATGACGAAAGCCTACCACCGTTTCATTGATAGCCTTTTCTTCCTATTCTGCAAGTGTGGCTCTATATTATAGTGAAACTTCTCTTCTTCCTATCCTGTAAAGGTGGCTCCATACTATGGTAAAACTTTATCGTTACTCCATGGGTAATTTTTTCTTTCATCTTAGCCTTTTCTTTTTACCTACTAACTTCTATACATTTGAATCAGCTCTGATACCATTTATAATGTTTCCAAACTATTGTTAGTCTGATTAATTTGTTAACATGTTAAAATTATGTGATCCTAAAAACTTAGGTCTAAGTTTATTAATTAGTAATAGTGAGCTTGAATTATAAATTATTTTTGATTATTTTTAAGTATAACAACAAATGCTATCTCTCTCTTACTCTTCAAAGCTTACATGTGAACACTACATGAACTGACTTATTATGATGAATTAATTCGTCGCAATAAGTATAAAAGTCATCGTAATAAGTTATTACGACGATAAAAAATTTATTGTAATAAAAAACCAAAATCGTCGTAATAACTTGTTATTGTAATTACTTATTACGGCGACTTATTTCGCCATAATAGATTCCTATTATGGCGAAACCAGAGCGTCATTATACATTTTTAAAAAAATTAATTTAAATCCAAAAGCTATTATGATGACTTATTTTTGCCGATAATATCAACCTATTACGGTGAAACTATGTCGCCGTAATAAGTTTTAAATATTTTAAAATTTAAATAAAAATTTATTACGGTGACTTATTTTCGCCGTAATAGGTTGATATTATGACGAAAATAAGTCGACAGTAATAAGTTTTTATTTAAATTAAAAAATATTAATGGCCGATGTTCATATTTTTTTGTTTTACCTTGTTATAATAATATAATATAATATTAAAGCAATGATATTAGAAATAATTTTTTAATATAAAAGTTTTACAAAAATTTAATAAAAGTTTTACAAAAATTTAATAAAGTTTTCATTCATTTCAATAAAATCATCATATACAATGTTTTGAAAAATAATAATTAAAAAAAATACATGTACTATGGAGGTGAGGTCTGCTGAGATCTACTAGGACGATATTCAGGCACTAGCTGTCGCATGAAAGTAGTGAGCTCAGCAGTCGTCGCCTTTAGATTCTGGATGGTCTTCTGTTGCTGAGTGAGCTCATTCTGTTGCTGAGTGAGCTTATCCTCTTGCTGAGTGAGCTTATCTTCTTGCTGAGCGAGCTTATCCTCGTGAGCTCTCGGCACTCATGTAGTTCAACCTTTAATTATGAGTCCTTTCAAAGAATGAAGAACTACCTCTAATTCTCGATGTACCCTTCAGTGGGACCCCCATTCCCTTTTATAACCAGATCTAGAGCCTAAAACCTCCTCAAAAACGATATCATCATTGATTGGTTCTACTGTAGAGTCCTGTGAGGAAAGTCACTTTACTAACTGTGCCTGCAATGAAAAGAAAATAAATTCAATATGTTTAGTATAAAATATTATATTCAATAATATTATATTTTTAATTGATAAAATTTACATGAGTTTCTTCAGCTTTTTTCTTTATCGCATTGAAAAGTCTCTCGACGCCTAAACAATTCCTCTTTTGTAAGCCATTTCTCCAGCGCCTAAACGATTCCTCAAAGCTAACCAAAAAAATACTTTATTTTTTTCTGAAACCACTGCTCTCCAGATAGATTTGAAATATGGCCAGATAACTCTTCCTTGATTCAGAAATTTACAAAAAAGTCTCATCGAATAAGATTCATTGTTGAAGAGAGTCCAAACAGGATCATCATAAAAGGAAGGCTGTATTGATAAAAGAAAATCTTGCAAATTCATAAGCTAGTTGTGTTGTTGCCAAGATAAGGATAGTTAAAATTTGATGTTCCACTTTCTCTCTCTCACGTTCTATAGCTCAAACACTGTTGCATTCTTCTTGACAGGATTTCAACAGGGATCGGTGTATAAGAGACAAAAGGTGAGGCCATTAACCAAAAGTCCTGTCAAAATTTGATTTCTTTGTCATTGCTCAGCTTAATGGTGGTAGAGTTTCAAAAGCCTCTCAAATCCTTGCCGATCTCTTGCCAAATGAAAGAGGAGATAGAAATTTCCTTTGTCCTAGTGTTGAATTTTCTTGGTCATCCCCACAATCAATTTGTTGCCATTTTTCATTGAAAAAAAGAATGGTGATGTTTACATCATTCATCTCCTTGCATCTCCACATTTTGACCTAATATTTTCATGTTCATAATCAGATAATCTTAATCTTTCCCAAAATTTTCATTTAAAAGTATGTAAGTATATGAATTCAAACAAGATTTGTATACATATTTTGTCTTCTAATAAACTTTGTTTCTGAATTTGATGGACCATCAGTATGAAGCATATCTGTAATCAATCGGTAGACAATCAGCGACTTCAAAATGCCACAAGATATAAGCATAACTTTAGAGTTGATGAGATCAAGAACCCAGCTTCAAGTATCGAAAGTTATTCGCTCAGTGCTTGTTTTATTTTTTTTTAAAAATACAAATAATATTTTTTTATATTTATTTTTAGATATAAAGTGAAAAAAATTATTGAGCTTCATATAATTTTTTTCTCTCTATTTTAACTAAATATGCAAGAATGAGTGTGAAAAAAAATTTCACCTCTATTTTTCTTCCAGTCAAATGGGATCTCTTTGATGCCTTTTGTTTGAAAAATCGATCTCTTCCTTGTTCTTGCTCTGTGTGGCTTGAAGAATGAAAAAAAAGTATGTATCAGTATCTTATCATAGACTATTTTTGACAAGTAAGCATATACTTTCAAACTTTTTTTTATTTTTGTGCACGAATGGATGCTAATCTCTACGTACTTAGTCTCACCAAGAAACCAACTTTCATTTAGGATTTTATAAATAAATCAATTGTTACCTGAATTGATCAAGATGAGCTCCAACTGAGAAAATTGCAATGTTTTCAAGAGCTACATTAACTCCAGTGGAGATGCCTGACTGCATCCAAACGAGGATGATCACGAGAAATTTAATTGAAGTATGGAACGGGAATCGGTCCAACTCTGGCTCACTATTCGAGAATATGGGGCTTAAAGATGAGTTTAGTCATTATCTATGTCATACCTCAAATTTAGCTTTATATTTTATATATATAAAAAAAGTGTTTATAACTCAAATTCATTTATTATCTATTAATTTTACTTAAATTTTTAAGTCATATGATTTTGATCCGGGTTAATTGAATCAGTAGATAAATCAAAAACTCTATAACCTGACTCGTACTAAACATAAACCCAAATCAGCTGGTATGTATCTCATTAAACCATACAAACATTATGAGATCCAGCAATAATTTTTAGGCCCTGTCTAATTCAGCCATTGAATGACCCAACAGCAGCCGTTTTTCATCAGTGGGAATCAATCTAACGATCATATCATATAAATTAATCTGAGCCTAGCTATTTGCACCCCTTCCAACCCCTGAGCTTGATGACTTTTTAAGTGTTAATTTCATGCACGTCGTAGTCATGCAAGCACAAAGAGAATTTTTTATACTGTTTCAGTTATCCCTATTTACAGGGCTGAGTGGTTTACACTATGCGCAAAGAAGTAGATTGATGGCTGAAACAATTATTGTGCCTCTTCTCCGGTGTCGTTTGGGATTATCCTTTTCACCTTTCAGAGTAGCATCATCTCTCAAAAAGGGTACTGGATCGACTGTGGATCAATTGATGTTCCGAGAGTGCAACTCATCTTTTATAAAGAACATAAAGGATGGATAGGTTTGGTGGTTTGGTAATGGAGAGTAAGGAATTTGACCACCGGCAAAAAGCAAGCATGGTATTCGCTGGTTTCTTGACCAGAGCTCAAAGAGAGCGTGCCAAATTCCTTGTAGAATATCTTCTTGCTAACGATTTGAATTTAAGAAACAGGTTAGTAGGCTTTTTTCTTCCTTTTTTTTGGGTTGAAATCCTACCAATTTGTTCCTCGTGTTGAATTGTCCATCCATAGCTCAAGCCGTTGCAGGAAAATTGATATAAAAAAAGGGCCGATAGGATGCGAGTACAAGGATAACTTCTTTATGCTAATTAAATATCTAGTGCCAAGGCCAACATCATTTTTACTTTATGCGAAACATCCCTGATTTGTAGTTTGTGCTTATCTAGATAGCATGCGTAGCACGGGCTATAGGCGTGGGTCTACGAGAATTTGTAAGTCTTTGTATGTCGTCCTTAGTGCAGCATGACTTGCATCAAGCGTAATGATTTATCCATGCATAGATCCATGCCGAAGAATTTATTCATGGATTTCGTATTGTTGATGCATGAACCTACGCGCGAACATATCATCGTGTCCAATGTAAGCTACGTTGTATTGAAACGATGTATCAAAGCTTTTTCATGAGAATTTATATGATAAAACCCTGTCTTATGCCCCTTCATAAACTGGATCTTTTGGCCCACGACACTGATGGATAGACCTAAAGTCACTTGACAATAGAATATTTGCAGCACCTTCGGTGCGTTTTGGCATGAGTTTAAAAAATGTTGGAGGCGAAAAGTTACATAAAGAGTAATATTTTTAAGTACAAATTTAAAACTTAAAAGTGTAAGCTATTTTTTTTAAAACCATGTTTGTTCGTGTCTAATAATAATGAATCATAAAAATATTTAATATTTTATTAATTTCAATACTTCAAACTCTTTTCATTTATGCAAAATATTTGTTTTAATCCTTGTTAATCTACCTCCTCTAGTTTAACAATTTAAAATGTATTCGATGTAAGATTAAAGAGATAAAAGTTACTTTGAAATTTTTTCACCTCATTTTAAAAGTGTTTGGTATGAGTTTTTCTTTTCCTTTTCTCTAGTATAGGTTTTCTCTTTAGGATAGGTTTTTCTTTCTTTTACATCCAAATTGTCAACTTGAAGAAGGTACATTAATTAGCAACACTAAAAAGCAAAAGTTATTAAGGGGCTAAACCATATAACTAATAAAATATTAAATAATTCCATCTTCCTCTATCATCTCAACTTATATATATATATATATATATATATTAATATTTTTATTTCTTTACATTAATATTATTTTAAATATAATTAATAGTTAAATATCTAACATTTCAACCTCGATTCAATATAACTAAACATAGTTAACAAGGACACTTTCATACTTAAAAATTGCATAAAAAAATATCACTCTTATAACTATTTACCCTTATCTTTTTAACCCAATGCCACATGTGCCCCTAACGGATAAGGTAAAGAGAGTGGGGGAGGGAGGAATTATTCCATTGAGGGGAGAAAAAAAAAAAAAAGAACCCTACACCAAACACCCTCAAAAGAGGGTGAAAAGCTACAGACTCAGCTCTTCACCTCTTCAATCATGTGGCAAACGCATGATAAGATTTACACTCCAACATTAGATTTTATTGGGTTCTCAGGTACTTATTGATCTTGGGCTGGCAACAGCCTGATTCTGTGACTAACTTTTATGAAGTGCAAGCCATAGCTAGGTCATTATTCCGTGGCTCCACAACCAGACCAATTTGCACTGCCGCAAAACTTGATTCTCGTTCATCATCAGTGGGCCCAAAGCGGCAACTTGGCACTCTGGCTCCCAAGTAACGCCTTAGGTCAGGTTCCATGATTCCTCATCGTCACGGTTCATCTTTAACAAGGATTGATTGGGTTAGCTAAAAGGAAAAGTCTTTGTATATCGTCTTCATTGCAGCAAATTCTACGTGGGCTGCATTGCCCTTTCTTATTGATCCATGTGGATCCTACATGGCTTGATGCGATGGGATGGGATCGCAGAGATATGATCTTAAGTTTTAATCATGACGTGCATTAATACCCATTCAGCCTTTTTTTTTTAATTTGTATGCAGACCAAAATGACCTTTCCCTCCAGCTTACTTCTACCCGCCATCTTGCTTGAATTTCACTGATGAAAAACTCTTTTTGATTCTAAAACATTCTTCCCTTTTGGGTATCTCCCTTGCTCTGAAATGTGTTCTGAGAGTCCAGTCTAAGGAATCAGTTTTGGAGTGGTGATATAAGCTTCGTCCTAGCTAAGAAAAGTGCTCTGAAAAGTATTCTGATTGTAAGATATAAGAAAATAGTTTTGGTCTAAGGCTGGAATAAGCCATTGATCGAAGACTTCTTCATTAACTTTAGGAGAAAATGTCATCCTCAGTAGGAAGTAAAAAGTCCTTATATTGTTTATGTATCTTTTTATAGTTCCTTTATTAGACCAACTGTTTTGGTAGTTAGAGAAAGTTAATGCATTAGAAACCATACAATACTCATGTAGCATCCGTGGCACGTTATGACATTTTGAAAGTCATAACTCAGTGCACAAGTGATGAGTATTCATGATAGGAGGGGTCAATACATTTAGTTTCATTTTTTTGAATGAATGTCATAATCTTTTAACTAGAGTGTCATACTTTTTGAACTAAGGTGTCATAATACTGTTTTAGCCTATATTAGCAAGGAAAAGTCCTCCTACATCATGCTCGTTACAGGACGCATGCACCATGAGCGCTGATTGGCTGCATGCACTAGTGACGACGCATGCAGTGTGCGAAAGAACAAAATCATTGTGTAATTTTTTGAATAAGTGTCGTAAACCTTAACATTTTCTAAATGAGTGTCGTAGTTTTTTAATTAGGGTGTCGTAATTTTTTAACCGAGGTATCAAAAATTTTTAGGCCCATATCACTAACCTTCTAGCTTCCGTGGCATGTTATGACATTCTAAGAGTCATTATTCAGACAATAGATAACAGGTATTTCAGGTATTAGGGGTTGAAACATAAGCCTATCATCTTTTGAATGGGTGTCGTAGTATTTTAACTAGGATATCGTAATTTTTTAGCTGGGGTGTCATAATTTTTTTTTTCATAAGATTGTATTTAGTAGCCTGTAATCTATCCAGATCATCAGCAGTTTAAATTAGGCCCACCAGATAACTATATTTGGTATATATTTGTAATAGTAATTCATCTTGTAGTGATAAAAAGGAGGTGGTTATCCACATTACAGGAGATGTTTAATCTGATAATTTTTTTTGATAAAATTACCCATGCCTCATCTTTCATGAAGACAAAATCATCCCCTTCTTTTTTTTCTCTTTTCTTCGGTTTTACTGTGGTTCTTTCCTTCGAATGAATTGTTTCATCTTTATTTTATGGTAATCTTCCCTTCTTTCACTGCAATATTATTCGTTGTGCTTTACTAATCCAAACTCTCACCACGCCCTCTCCTGCCTTTTTTAGCTTAAGCATATGAGCATGGACCTCCTTTTTCCATGCGCTTTCTTTGATTGTAGCCATATATCAAATAGGAAAAATAAAAATAAAACAAAATATATCAACTATTCTATTAATCTTAATTAATTTTATATAACAAAATATTAAAAAATAATTATTTTTAATATATAAAAATAAATTATGGTAATTAAAAGTTTAAGAATAAAAAAATGAGTAAATGTTTGAAGATTAAAAATATTTTTAATCTTAAAAAAATTAATCTAGTATCTTCTAGTTATATATAAATACTTTATATTTTTATGATGATACAATTTATCTAAAAAATATATATATCTTCAAGTTGATAAACTAATGAACATAAAATTTTAAAGATAATTACTCTAAACATCCACCTTCTTCAACTAGCATTCTTTTAATTCATTTTTTGTCATTAATTATTTTCTTTTATAGACGATTGAAATATTTTTTTAATGACATCCATGTGCCTAACCTAAACTTTTATATCTCTTTGGTGTTTATAATATAAGATCTTAAAATATATTATGAATAATTTTTCTTGGCATTAACTCATTAATTTGTATTTAATAATTTTCTTCTATGACCCTTGAATGATATAGACTTTTTTTTTACCGGCATGCATCAATATTTTTTAGGCATTGTCATTTATAAATGCAAGTTTTTTCAAACCAATTATATAATATTATATAAATTTTTAATAGATTTGATTTGGTATTTTGGAAATTTGATGTTATATGGCTGGTAATTTATTTGTCATACGAAACATAGTAATCAATATTATTATAACATTACCTATGCATACCAAACACAGTAATCAACATTACTAGCAATCATCCTGTGGTAATCTATCTTGTAGGCAATTTATGTTACCATTTAGTATTGCCTAGCAATCACCAAACACAGTCTAAGTGTTATATATTCCTGTGATATGTTATGATATTGCACACTAGATAAAATGACATAAAAAACTATGGATATCAATGGTTATGATTTTGAACATATATTTTTACAGATAATGTTGAAATTATAAATCTGGAAGGAATCGAACATGATCAATTGGATGACATTGTAGGTGTGTTCATAAGAGTGCACCTTCTCCTATCGCCCCAAATGCAGAGAATGATTTTGTTGTTAATCCTCAAATTAGAATGGAGTTTAATTCAGCAAACGATGTATATAATTTCTATAATGGATATGCAAAAAGAGTTGATTTTAGAATCACAATAGTGTGTAGTAGGTTCAACTACAACAAAGAAATATGCTTCAAGCACTTGGCGTGTTGGAGGTATGAAAAATCTAGAAAATTGAGAAGTCCATGAATCCTAAGGATACTGATAAAATTGGTTGTAAGATATCGATAAAAGTAAGACTAAATTTTAAAAGTAGCAAGTAGATATGGTTGAGTTTTTTTATAACATAACTATATGTTGTTCATAACATTAGCTAGTTATCTATGGTCCCATAGAAGGATCAGCACACTAGAAAAGGCGAAGATTAGCAATTTACATACCATGAATATTACTACAACTCAGATATACTTTGTCATGGCAAGAAGGAAAGGGGGTAAAAGATAATTATATTTAAAAAGAAGGATGCTCGTAATTTTATTTGTTGCGAACATCAAATTCAGCTGAAAGAAAGAGATGCATAGTTAATAGTAATCCATTTCATATAAATCCAAGTAAAAAATGTAAATTTTTTTATACCTTAAACCTGAATGATAATGGATAACTCAGGTCTATCTTCTGGATCCATCCAAGGTCAAGATTGGAATGTACTTACTCTGGTGATGTACCGACCTTTGATTCAACCTACTTGATAAATATATATCAAATGTCTTTTCATCCTTTTGTCAGGGTCAACCATCATGGACAGTTCACATTGCTTGATTGCGCATTATTATCAGATAAAAGGACTAAGACATATAAATGGGTTTTCTAATCATGGCTGGATGCAAATGATGGTCAAGCACTTAATGCCATCATAACTAACTAAGATAAGGCAAGTGAGGCTGTTTTTAAACAAGTTTTTCCCAATGCACGATAATGATTTTATCTTTGGCATATATTAAAGAATATTCCTAAAAAGATTAGCCATATTTGCACTATAAATTCCAAATTTATGGTTTATTTTAATGAAGTGATATATGATCCAGTTACCATACAGTTTTTCAAGGAAAGGTAGGCACATCTCATGGAGAAATATGAAGAATGCAAGGCTATAGATTGGTTAAATGACCTTTATGAATATCGGGAGAAATGGGTTTTGTTTATCTTAAGGATACATTCTTTGCAGGTTTGTAAGACATTATGATTGATTTATGTTCATATTCATAAAACTCTAAAAAACTTTGTATATTTAATACTTTTTTGTCATAATTATGTACAGGGATATCATCTTTACAAAGGAGCGAGAGTATCAATCATTTCTTTGATGGTTTATAAATTCGAAGACTACACTCAAGGAATTCATCGATAAGTACAAAAATGCCTTAGAGAAAAGATATGAGGCAAAAAATAAGGATGATAATAAAACGTTGCAAACAAATCCTTTCCTAAAGATATCCTCACCTTTTGAGAGGTAAGTAAAAGAAATATATATAAGGCACATATTCAAAAAAATTTAGAATGAGATCCTTGAAATGGTTACATCAATGCTAAATTAATTAAGAAAGTTGACAACTATGATGTACATTCTGTAAAGTCATTTGAAAGAATTGAAGTTGATGGAATAAAGAAGGAGATAATAAAAGATTATGTCGTTTCATACGATAAAATTTTAAGGATGTCAAATATCAGTATCGATCCTTTTGGTTTAAAGGTTACCTATATATGCATGCCTTATTGATTCTTCATTAAAGTAATATATTTTGTATACCAGATAAGTACTTCTTTAAGAGATAGTGCAAGAAATACCAATTCGATGATTTTGAATGCAATACTAAATTTTATAATAAAAGTACACAAAAATCATGGTACGCCGTCATATTATTTAAATTAAGATATCTTTTGTTTTTAAAAACCTATATATGTCATGAAATTCTAATATAAATGTGATATGTCATTGATTGTAGATATGCTTTGAGGAGTCATCGGATGATGAAGCTTGCAAAGATAGCCTCCATGTCTGAATATGCATTTAATTTAGTGATGGATGAACTAACATCATTATTCAAAAGAGCTGTAGATGCTAACTGCGCAGTTAAGGCAAGTACACAACTTGTAATTCAACTAAATCCTAATCAAATTAAGATGAAAGTGTTGAGAATTGTATCCTAAAACCAATCATTTGATGATTGATGTAAATTGCATATAAATTGATATATTAATAAAATTTATTTGGCAGTTTATTCATTACAATAACATCTTCTTAAAACTCCTAATTGTAATGAAGGCCTTAGGATCTTCTTTTACAATAAGAAGGATTTATTTTTAAAGGTCCTCGAAAGTGTTCGCGACTAAATGATATACTATGATAGAGCCATAGTACTATCAATTATAGGATATTGTATATCATATTTGTTGGCTATCCTCTTAACCAATAAGTGTAGAGACACTGGTATGACATACAGGTGAAAGTATAGGAGTACATTTCACCGAACGTGACTCATTTTGGACACTCTACTGTCAAGAGTTAATCCAAGAAGATATGAGTATAAGTATCCTTAAGACCTAAAGAACACAATCGATGACTTGCAAGAAACTCACTGTACTTAGGTGCTGGACCACCTAAATTTTTAATCCAGTTATGAAAGGTTACTGAATGCAGTCAAGTTTTTATGGTAGTCAGTTATGGATCAAGATGGAATTTGACCTATCCTTTTAAAAGGAGAAATGCTTGTGTTTCAACTTAGCAAGACCTTGGCCAAGGCACTTCATATGAAGGTCACATGATCACTAAAGTTGAAATCACTTTATGGATTTGCTATTTAGAGTTAACAGGTTCTTAAGCCATCCTTAGCATTTATAGTCAAAAGGATGAATTATACGGTAACTATTTCTTAGGGTTCTTGGAGTTTGCTCGGTAACTCTTCGACCTATCCGGACGTCAGTTTTATTGCTAGATGGGCACATCGATAGTATAGAAAATTATTCCTATGCTATCGGCTTAGGTTTGATCCTAGAAAGTTACACGCATCGAAGTTTTCTAGGATAATCTATTTGCTGATCAACAATAGAGAATCGTATCTGATTTAATTAATCATTTTGATTGATTGAATTATCAATTGCGTTAAGTACAAGTGAATAAGATTCAATTAGGTTTAAGTCTATTAGAAGACTAATCAATTTTAAATATTGATTTGAAATTAGACTTGATTTGGATTTAAATAGATTCAGGACTAGCCAAATTTGATTTGGGCTAGGACCATGATCTATGTGGGTTCAATCCAATAAATTCAAATCAGCTTAAACCAAAACCCAAACCCAAACCCCATGTGTTAAAAGGGTTTTCTCGCATGAGGATCTCACATGATGAGATAACTAAAATCTCATCTCATGAGAAATTAAATTCTCATGCAGAATTTAATGTACAACTTTTAATCTTCTCTTGACGGTTTCTACCAAACATTGGAATTCTAAGTGTTAGAATTCATATGGAATTAATTGATTCTTTGATGGAATGTGCCTCTTTGATTTCCAACAAATGTCGAAATTATAAGTGTTAGAATTCATGTACCTCTTTGGTTCCACCAAACGTTTTAGAATTCAATGGGTTTAAGGCTGAATTAAGCCTATAAATAGAGGACATTCATCATATTATATACTGATTGGAATTCTAAAAAGTCAAGAACCATGTATTATAGTTCTAAGAGTTAGAACAAAAAATTCTGGTATGATTCTAAAAAGTCAAGAACCAAGTGTTAGTTCTAAGAGTTAAAACAAAAAATTCTAGTATGATTCTGGTGTTAGCAAAAGCTTGGTGGATCTTGGAGGAAGATTCAAGTGGGAGGATTCAAGATCAGCAAAGTTTTTTCTGTGAGCTGGCACTCCCGAAAATTTAATCACTCGGGGACTTCGCATGGATGATTCTAGAGGCCGGATGATTGAACGGCTACAGAGCACAACGAATTTACCTATTGTTCAGGTAAGTGATATGATCCCTAGATCTTAAGATAGGCTTCAAGACAAGACTTCTTATCTTGAAGATCAAGATATAATCTTGATGATTTTATTTATATAGATAATTTAGATCAAACGATCCTATAATATTAGGCAAAGATATGATCTTGATGCATGTTAGATAGATTAATATTTAATCTTTAAGTTTCTGCATTGGTAATTGTTACTAAAATTTTAAAATATGCATGCCTTGAAGATCATTTCTCCCTTCAGAAAGGTCATCCAAGAGAGAATAGAATAAAGAGCGGCATCAAGAAGAAGTCAAAGAGATCATAAAAAAATAAGGATAAGGTTTACTTTGATGCTCCTCCTGTGCAAAATCAAATAAGAGCTAGTCCAAGCAAGAGGCAGACTTTTGAGAAATAAATAATTGAAAAACCTATACCATCTTCTGATCTTTTTTTTAACGAGTTTGATGCTTATGTATGCAGTCAATTAACATAGAAGAGAATATAAAATGCTAAACTTCTTTACATTCTTGTATAAATTTATATTATCCAGAGAAAATATAATAGCATGTATTCAACATCAAAGTAAATTACATGGATAACAAATATAAAGGATGACATCCAAAAGGATTATAATAGCCAAAAATATATGACACCTCAGTTGTAAAATTATGATACCCTAGTTATAAAATTATGATACCCTTTCAGAAAATGTTAAGGCAAAGCCTTATGACATCTCAGGAAGATTTCTGATATCGACCAAAAAAATTACGATACCCCAGTTGTAATATTATGACACCCTAGTTATCAAATTATGACACCTTTTCAGAAAATGTTAAGATATCTCAAAAAGATTGTTGATATCGACAAAAAAATTACGATACTTCAGTTGTAATATTACAATACCCTAGTTGTAAAATTACGACACCCATTCAGAAAATATTAAGGCAAAGCTTTACGACATCCTAGGGTAGGCTTCTGATATCGAGCGAAAAAAATATGATACCTCTGTTATAATATTATGACACCCTAGTTATAAAATTACATTATCCATTCAAAAAAACATTAAAGCAAAGCTTTACGATATCCCAGGGTAGTCTTCTGATATTGGACGAAAAAAATTATGATACCTTAGTTATATATTACGATACCTTAGTTATATAATTACGACACCTAGTCAAAAAATGTTAAGGCAAAGCCTTACGACATCTCAGGGTAGACTTCTGATAAAGGCCAAAAAAAATTATGATACCCCAATTGTAATATTACGATACCCTGATTATAAAATTATGATACCCAGTCAAAAAACGTTAAGGAAAAGCCTTACGACATCTCAAGAAGATTTTTGATATCCGCCCCAAAAAAAGTATGATACCCTAGTTGTAAGATTACGATACCCAAGTTCTAAAATTATGCTACCCATTCAAAAAAACATTAAGACATCCCAAGAAGATTGTTGATATCGACCAAAAAAAATTACGATACCTCAATTGTAATATTACGACACCCTAGTTGTAAAATTATGATACCCTTTTAGAAAATGTTAAGGCAAAGCCTTATGACAACCTAGGAAGATTTCTAAAATTAGCTGAAAAAAAAATTATGATACCCTAGTTATAATATTACGACATCCTAGTTATCAAATTATGATACCCTTTCAAAAAATGTTAAGACATCCTAGGAAGATTGCTGATATTGATAAAAAAAATTACGCCACCCCAATTGTAATATTATGATACTCTAATTGTAAAATTATAACACTCATTCAAAAAATGTTAAGGCAAAGCTTTATGACATCCTAGGATAGTCGTCTGATATCATTCAAAAAAATTATAACACCCCAGTTGTAAGATTATGACACCCTAATTATAAAAATTATGATACACATTCAAAATTGTTAAGGCAAAGCCTTCAACATCTCATAAAGATTTTGATATTGGCCCCAAAAAAAATTATAACACCCTAGTTGTATGATTATGATACCCTAATTATAAAATTATGCCACCCATTCAGAAAATGTTAAGACAGAATCTGATATCAACCAAAAAAAATTATGACACCCCAGTTGTAATATTATGACACCCTAGTTATAAAATTATGATACACATTCGAAAAATGTTAAGGCAAAGTATTTTGACATCCCAAGGTAGATTTCTAATATCGGCTAAAAAAATTACGTTACCCAAATTGTAAAATTATAACACCCTAGCATAAAATTACGAAACCCATTCAGAAAATATTAAGGCAAAAGCTTTACTATATCCTAGAAAGATTTCTGATAAAGGCTAAAAAAATTACGACATCCCAGTTATAAAATTATGATACCTAATTATAAAATTATGACACCCATTCGAAAATTATTAAGGTAAAGCCTGTTATGGATGGAGCTTAATTTCATCAAGAGGGAGTTTGAATTTGAATTTTGAATTCGATTTGGCCAACTAAGGAAGCTGATTTTGGGGAGGATTTGTTGCAACTTCCAAATATGATCTTGGGAAAGATTTGTTGGAGATTTTCAAGGCATCAAATCAGTCCATGGTTGCCAAAAGTGTGGAGTCAGTTTTGAAAATCAGTCCATGGTTGCCAAAAGTGTGGAGCCAGTTTTAGCATGAGATTAGATTGGAGAAAAGTCTTCGATCCTTTTGTGTGTCTTCTTCAACCGATGAAGTTGAACGAGAAAAAAAAAGAGAATAGGAGGCTCTATGAGGACATCCTCCGTGTGCTGTAGATCCTGATTCAACTCTCTGGATCATAAGAGTTTCTGAGAGAGTGTGTGGTTTGAGGCTTGTACCTGATTCAACTCTTAGTGAAGCCTTACAGATTCTGTGCCGCCGTGGATGTAGCCCAGTTTGGGTGAACCACGTAAAATCCTTGTATCTCGTTGTTTTCTTTTGGATTTTGGTTCCTATTATTATTTTGTATTTTTTGTTGATTTTATCGCAACTGCGTGCTTGGCCGTACTAATAGCGATCTTATTAAAGGAATATTTATTGTATTCCCTATCAAATTGGTATCAGAGCTTGGTTTTCTTTATATTATTACGGTCGGACAAATCAACAAAGAGATGGCAGAAGACAAGATCAAAATCGAGAAATTCAATGGTCACAATTTCGGATGGTGGAGGATGCAAATTGAGGACTATCTATTCAGAAGGATCTTTACCTTCCATTAGAGGGAAAGAAGCAGGATTCAATGAGCGACTTAGATTGGATGATTCTAGATAGGAAAGCCCTGGCCACGATCAGATTGTCGTTGACACCTCAAGTGGCGTATAATATTGCAAAGGAAAAGACATCATGGATATGATGACTACTTTAACAAAGCTGTATGAAAAACCTTCCACCTCAAACAAGATATTTCTCATGAAAAAGCTCTTCAATTTGAAGATGGCTGAGAATAGTTCAGTAACGGAGCATCTGAACGAGTTCAACACGATGATTAATCAATTGGAGTTGGTCTCTGTTGCTTTTGATGATTCATTCAGGGCTCTTCTTTTCTTATGTTCCTTGCCAGAGAGTTGGGACAATCTTGTGATGACAGTCAGCAACTCGGTATTAGGTAACCTTACATTCAATGATGCAGTTAGTTGTATATTGAATGATGAGATGAGAAGAAAGGTTGTGGGAGGGACTTCTACAAGTGTTGCACTCATGGTGGATACCAGAGGAAGATCACAGGAGAGGAAGAAGTCAGAGAAAGGCCGGTCCAAGAGCAGAGGAAAGTCCAAAGGGAGATTTCCCATGAAGTGTTGGAACTGCGGGAAGAAAGGTCACATGAGCAAGGATTGTTGGGGTAAGAAGAAGGAAAAAGGTGCAGAGAGCAAGATAGAAGGTCAGGAAGCAAATGTTGTGAGTACTATTGAGCGTAATTTTGAGGATGTGTGCCTGTCAGCCGGCGATGGGGCAAACTCAGATCTATGGTTTGTAGACTCAGGGGCTTCTTACCATTGCAGCTCAAAGAGACACCTATTTTTGGATTTTGTCCAAGAGATTTTGGTCATGTCACAGTTGGCAATGGACAGTAGTGCAGAATTATGGGTAAAGGAACAATTGTACTGAAGCCAGTGACAGGCGAGAATTGAGACTTGCACAAGCCAGATACATCCCAGAGTTAAAGAAAAACCTAATTTCTACTAGCCAGCTTGATGTTGAGGGTTATGTATCCATTTTTGGTAATTCTCAGTGGAAGATTACTAAAGGGTCTATGGTTGTTGTCAAAGGGAAGCGGACAGGCACTCTATACTTCTTGGCAGACAGTGAGAGTTCAGTTTCAGTGGCAGCAGAGACATGGGTACAGTGACTACATTATGGCACAGGAGGCTCGGTCATCTTAGTGAGAAGAACTTGAATATTCTACACAGGAGAGAGCTTCTACCTGGGCTAAAGAAGGTGAATCTAGAGTTTTGTGAAGAGTATCTATGGTAAGCAGAAAGCAGTGAGTTTTCAGTTAGCAAGAACTCAGAAGAAGACTGAAAGGCTGGAGTTGGTTCATTCAGATGTCTGGGGTCCAGCACCAGTGGCATCATATGCGGGAAATAAGTACTTTGTCACGTTTATAGATGATTTCAGCAGGAAAGTCTGGGTGTTTGCTATGAAGGAAAAGTCTGAGGTCTTTGGCATCTTCAAGAGATGGAGAGTCATGTGTGAAAGCCAGACTGGAGCAAGTCTCAAGTGTCTCAAGATAGATAACGGTGGTGAATACTGCAGCAGAGAGTTTGATGTCTACTGCGCAGAGCATGGAATCAGAAGGATCAAGACCATCCCAGGGACACCAGAGCAGAATGGTGTGGCAGAAAGAATGAACATGACCATTCTTGAGAGAGAGGAGTATGAGGTTTGACTCAGGTCTACCTACATATTTTTGGTGGCAGCACTGGACACCGCAGTGTATTTGATCAACAGGAGTCCATCCAGTGCATTGGATGGTGGATTCCAGAGGAGGTTTGGACAGGAAAATGGGTAAAACTTTCTTTTCTTAAAGTATTTGGCTGCATTACTTATTCTCTGATTGAGAAAGAGAAGAGGAGTAAGTTAGACTCCAAGTCTACAAAGTGTGTTTTCATTGGATACGGTGGCGATGAGTATGGCTACAAGCTCTGGGATTTCCAGAACAATAAGATCATTCGAAGCAGGAATGTGGTATTTGATGAAGAGCATACTTACAAAGACAGGAAGGATGCAGTGGAAGAAAAGAAACAGAGTTTATAGAACTCGATCCTGTCAGAGATGGAGAAATTCGAGTGCAAACTGAAGATGGAAACTCCAAGGATGTGGAGGAGGAAGATGTGGTTGGAACAGACAGCCACATGCATACATCGGTACCTCAGCCGGTGTCCCCACAGTTGAGGAGGACCACGAGGGTTACCAGGCCATCACAGAGGTATTCTGCTAATGATTATGTTTTGTACATAGATTCTGGAGAGCCAGAATGTTTTGTTGAAGCCATGCAGGATGAAGCTAAGGTCAAGTGGGAGTTGGCTATGAAAGAGGAGATGGACTCTTTAAAGCAAAACAAGACTTGGGATCTTGTGAAGTTACCCGCTGGCAAGAAAGCTCTGTTCAACAAATGGGTGTACAAGATGAAGAATGAGGTCGATGGTACCAAGAGATACAAGGCAAGGTTAGTTGTCAAGGGTTATGCACAGAAAGAGGGAATTGACTTCCAGGAGATCTTTTCCCCAGTAGTCAAGATGACATCCATCAGGGTGATTCTGAGCATGGTAGCAGTGGAGGATCTTTATCTAGAGCAGCTAGATGTGAAGACAACATTTCTTCATGGAGATTTGGAGGAGGAGCTGTACATGCACCAGCCAGAAGGTTTCAGGTCAGGAAAAAGGATGACATGGTCTGCAGATTGAAGAAAAGTTTGTATGGTCTGAAGCAGGCTCCGCGGCAATGGTACCTCAAGTTTGACAGTTTCATGCTAGAGAAAGGCTTCACCAGATGCCAGTCAGATCATTGTGTGTACTTTCAGAGGTACATTACAAATGAGTTCATTATTTTATCCTTGTATGTGGACGATATGCTTGTAGCAGGTTCCAGTATGAGGAAGATAGAAGAGCTCAAGAAACTGATGGCAAAGAAGTTCTCAATGAAGGATTTGGGAGAGGCGAAGCAGATTCTTGGCATGAGGATCAACAGAGATAGAAAGCAACGGAAGCTGTGGCTATCTCAGGAGGACTATGTAGAAAAGGTACTGAAGAGGTTCAATATGGAGAATGCAAAGGCAGTGTCAACACCTTTGGCAGCACACTTCAAGCTCAGCAAGCAGTTGTGTCCAACAACTCAGAAGGCAAGGGATGAGATGATTAGAGTTCCATATGCCTCAGCGTGGGAAGTCTAATGTATGCAATGGTTTGCACAAGACCGGATATCGCACAAGCAGTGGGAGCAGTCAGTAGGTACATGCAGAATCCAGGCAAGGAGCACTGGAATGCAGTGAAGTGGATCTTGAGATATCTCAGGGGTACATCAACTTACAGTTTGTGCTATGGAGGTGATAGTCTTCAAGTACAGGGATTTGTAGATGCAGATCACTCTGGTGACAGAGACAGTGGGAGGAGCACCACTTGGTTATGTTTTCACTGTCGGTGATACAGCAGTGAGCTGGGTATCTCAGTTGCAGAAGATAGTGGCATTGTCAACTACAGAAGCTGAGTATGTGGCGATCACTGAAGCTAGTAAAGAGATGATCTGGTTACAGAGGTTGATGGAGGAGCTCGGCAAGGAGCACGAGTGTAATACATTATGGAGCGACAGCCAGAGCGCAGTTCACTTGGCAAGGAATCCAGCATTTCATGCAAGAACCAAGCACATTCAGCTTAGGTATCATTTCATACGCAGTGCATTGGATGAGGAGCAGTTGAAGCTGGAGAAAATTGATGGAGCTAAGAATCCTGCAGATATGTTCACCAAGGTTGTGAGCAGAGACAAGTTGAGTCTCTGTTGCAACTTGGTGAAGCTTTCCAAGAGATAGATCAGGAGAGCGCGGCATAGAGAAAGAAGGTAGATCTAAGATTGATGTCATTAATCTCCAAGTGGGAGATTGTTATGGATGGAGATTAATTTCATCAAGAGGGAGTTTAAATTCGAATTTTGAATTCAATTTGGCCAACTAAGGAAGCTAATTTTGGGGAGGATTTGTTGCAACTTCCAAATCTGATCTTGGGAAGGATTTGCTGAAGATTTTAAAGGCAGCAAATCAGTCCATAGTTGCTAAAAGTATGGAGCCAGTTTTGGAAATCAGTCCATGGTTGCCAAAAGTGTGGAGCCAGTTTTGGGATGGGATTAGATTGGAGGAGAGTCTTTGATCCTTTTGTGTGTCTTCTTCAACCGGTGAAGTTGAGCGAGAAAAAAAAAAAGAAATAGGAGGCTCTGTGAGGACATCCTCCGTGTGCTGTAGATCCTGATTCAACTCTCTGAATCATAAGAGTTTCTGAGAGATGTGTTTTGAGGGCTTGTACCTGATTCAACTCTTAGTGAAGCCTTGCAGATCCTGTGCCGCCGTGGACGTAGCCCAGTTTGGGTGAACCACGTAAAATCCTCGTCTCTCGCTATTTTCTTTTGGATTTTGGTTCCTATTATTATTCTGTATTTTTTGTTGATTTTATCGCAACTGCGTGCTTGGCCGTACTAATAGCGATCTTATTAGAGGAATATTTGTTGTATTCCCTATCAAAACCTTATGACATCCCAAGGTAGGCTTTTGATATCGGACGAAACAAAATACGATACTCCATTTATAAAATTATGACACTATTTATAAAATTATGACATCTCTGGAAGATTTTTGATATAGGCCAAAAAAATATTATGGCACCCTAATTATAAAACTACGATACCCTAGTTATAAAATTATGATATTCTAATTAAAATACTACATTACCTTGTTATAAAACATGATATCCCTATAAAACACCATAACATCCATTCAGAAATTTGACATTCAGGAACAAAATATAATGAGAAAATTATTTTTATTTCATTACTATATGAAAAAATGACATCAATTAAGTTACAAATTTATGTACCATGGTGTGGGCTGGGTTTGGGCCCAAGGTATGGGCTAGTTCAAGAGAGTTTTTTAGGATTTATTATCCATATAATAAGGCACCGGTTCATGTGTGGGGCTGATTTTATTTTGGTAACCGTCGTGGGGACGGTTTTGATATAGTCATATAACAATGATGAGTAGAAGGTAATGAATGAAACTCTTTTCTCCCAAGAACAATCTGTCCCTCTCCTTTCCTCTCTTATACACGTTTTTCTCTCTTTCTCACACATAAATGCCCTAGATTTCTAGGGCTTTATTGCTGTCATCTCTACCCTAGCCATCTTCTTGGAATCACCTCTCTTAAGGAAGGAGAAGGGAGAAACCCTAGTACTACCTTCTTCTTGGACAGCGTCTCTTGATTTTCTAGATCAGATCTGAAGGTTTATGTGAGGAAGAAGAGAGGCCACGACCCTCTCTTACAATATTGGAGCGCAAGAAACCAAAGAAAATCCTAGTTACTAATCAATCCAGGAAGATTACCAAGATCAAGATTCAAAATTCTGCTGCAGAACTTCAGCAGGGATATCATCTCACTTCCGCATCTCTACACGACTTGGGGCTGATCGAATGCATGCTATGCTCCAAGGGTAGAAAGAGGATGAATCCCCTTCAATAACTAACTTCATGCTCTTGATATATCCAATAACATGGCAGGAATGCAAATTAATGGTAGCATGTTTAGTTGTCCAACCTCACATTTATTGAAAGGCTACAAATTCCATTACGTAGGTCTTACACTGAGCATCATGTGGTAATTCTTTGCAGGGCTTTGTAATGACTACAGATAGATATGCCACGGCAGAGAGCTTTTATAAACTTGCAATGGCTTATGCACCGGTTCCAGATCTTCACATAATGTGGTTGCTGCATTTATGTGATGCACATCAGAAATGCAGTCATGGGCTGAAGCTGCTCAATGTGCGGTTGCTGTGGCTGGTGTGATCATGCAGGTTGGTGTTCTAGAATTCACCTGTTTAATCTTGCATTTTTCCCCCCTACTCGTATGGAGTTTTCTATTAGCTATATCTTGTTTATAGGCCCTTGTGGGAAGGAGCGATGCTATTTGGGGTAGAGAGCATGTTGCTTCTTTGCATAAGATTTGCCCCATGGTCAGCAGTGCAGTGACGGCTGAGGCATCAGCTGCTGAGGTTGAAGGTTATGGGGCATCGAAACTGACAGTTGATTCTGCTGTTAAATACCTTCAACTTGCAAATAAGCTCTTTGCACAAACAGAGCTGCATCATTTTTGTGCCAGCATTTTGGAAGTCACAGTTCCAGTGTATAAAAGCGGAAGGGCATATGGGCAACTTGCCAAATGCCACACATCCCTTACAAATATCTTGAGCAGGAGGAGTCAAGTCCAATACCATTTGTAGATGCTACTTGCTACCGGGTTGGATTTTATGGTGACTGGTTTGGGAAGCTAGACCAAAAGGAGTATGTATGTGTACAGGGAGCCGCGAGATGTCCGTCTAGGTGACATAATGGAAAAGCTCAGTCACATATATGAGCCTAGGATGGATGGCAATCACACACTGCACATTATACCAGATTCTAGGCAAGTCATTGCAAATTAGTTACAGCCTGGCGTCTGTTATCTACGGATAACAGCTGTTGATCCTGTTATGGAGGATGATAAATAGAGTTCTTTTCCTGCTCTGATAAATAGACTTCTGGTTGTCAAATCTGAATCTCTGGAGTTTTCTCGTGGAAAATGTTATTGGAATGATTCAAACAAGGACAGCTGCATTGAGAAATGAGCTTGAAGAACCTAGAAGCTCAGAAGGTGACCAACTCCCTAGGCTTCAAAGTCTACAAAGGATGCTCCAAGGCAGCGTTGCTGTGCAGGTAAGATATTGCAATTTCATATGATAATGCTGTTGCATTTTTCTCAACTTGCAGTGCATTTCAGCACCCAGTTTGGAGGTGTAAATATTGGAGTAGATTATGGCTACCTAATTGATAAGACTGAGTCTAAAGTTACACTCTATATTCTTAAGATAATTTCGTTCCGCAATGGTGCTTATGGCTTCTATGACGATTGTCTCTAAGGATACAACAGACTTCTTTTGATGAATACAGTACTACAATTCATCAAAAATATCGAACCAAGAATACTTTCCTTTTTTCTATGCACTATAGCTATACTTCCCTTAGGAGAGTATGCAAATATCTAAGAGAGGAAAGGATTGGATTGAATTGGATTGAATGCAAATATCTACGGTCCTATTTATAGATTTTATATGCCCCTTGGAAGCAATCCTACAATATTGATTAGCACTATTAGATCTAATCAACGGTCTAATCAATATGTCTCTTCGTGATGGGATAAGCCGATCCATAGCCATGATATGAAGATCATGCGATTGATCCACCTTTCCGAAACCCTGATATGCCAATCTACCGTTGTGATCTGAAGATCACGCGATCGGTCCACCTCTCCGAAGCCTTGATACGCCAATCGTAACCGTGATCTGAAGATCGTGCGATTGACGGTCCTCTCCGAAGCCTTGATAGGCTATCACGTGATCGATGCGCATCTTGATACATCAATCTGAGAATAGGCGCTTGATCTGTGATCATAACCAACCGATCCGATCGGCGATGGTTCCGGTTCATCGATCTTATCATCGATGGTTGCAATCAATCCAAGCTATGATCAGCCGATCACCACTGCTCTGATCATCCAAGTCATTGATCTATCATTTGATCTCAGCCTCTCATTTTAATCCGATCAGTCTCCACCGTTGGATCCTGATGATCAAAAAAAAAAATTTAAAGCTACTCAAGCTCCTCGCGACGATGCGCATGTGCAAAGTGCGCCTACAAAGCGCTCTTCGCACACGCGCGTGTGTGTCACCCTCAAGCTCTCCACTTAAGGTGAGCCTAAGGAACTTAAGCATGAAGGAAGAGGTTTCCATATAAGTGAACATTCCTTTCTTAACTTTTTTGATGTGGGACTAAATGTCCTCTCAATTTTTCATTCACCCACATAGGGAGGTAATGGGCTTTCAAGGCCCATTTGGGTATTCAAGGCCTTTTGCCCCATTACCCAACAATCCCCCACATGAATGAAAATTGGTCTTAGATCAAAGATCATCAAAGATCAACAAAGATGATCCCCCATATAAAAGGATTTTAATGCAAATAAATATGCAGACACTAAAGAGAGTATAGTGGGATGAAATTGTATCAGGATAGGTAGCTTGTGGTTTTGAACCTTCCTTAGTGAGTTGTTATCAAGTTTACTTACTAAAAAGTGAACATGATGTCTTGAACTTTTCAGCGTTTTGTGTAAACCAAAACAATAACAATCACATAACTTTTTTCCGAGCATTCTTTTGGTTCTCATGGTTGTATTCATTTTGGCCCTGAACACCTCCTGGTTTCATGAGTGCTTTAGAGAATTAAACCTTAAAATTCTCATAAAATTGGCTCAGTTTACACTCACATAGGTGATTCTTATTAAGAGTATCCTGTTATACCTCACATGAATATTCATGTTATAAGAATCATTAAAAGCAACGTTTATCCTAGTACCTTTAGCAGGTAGCAGTAATTATCATAGGAATGAGTAGGATTGGACATCCTTAGTGCTATGCAAATCTCTTTATAATTTAGTTATCCCTTTTGAACCTAGATCTCGGGATCTTCAGTCAGCTAGGTTGGGTATCCACTATGAAGATTTTTCAGTTATAGGTTTTAAACACATTCCCTTCGATAAACAGTTTACTTGATCTCTTGGTAACCCCTTTGTTAATGGATCCGCTAGATTTTTCTTTGACTAAATATAGTCAATAAAAATTATACCAATTTTAAGTAACTGCTTAATGGTATTAAGTCTACGACGTATATGTCTAGACTTACCATTATACATCTTATCTGTGCTCTGCAAATTGCCGATTGACTATCATAATGTAAGCATATTGCAGACACAGGCTTTGGCCAACATGGAATATCTTCTAAAAGGTTTTGAATACATTCTGCTTCTTTAGCAGCCTTTTCTAAAGCAATAAACTCAGATTTCATAGTGGATCGAGCTGTACATGTTTGCTTAGAAGATTTTTATGATACAACATTTTCTCCTAAGGTGAATACATATCCACTTATGGATTTTGTATCTTCTATATTAGATATCTAATAGGGGTGACAATCATGTCGTGTTGTGTCATGTCCAAGTCATGTCATGTTTTGGTCGGGTTGAAAACACATCAACCCAAACACGACCTGTGAGTTAAACGGGTTAGGTAATTTGGACATGAACATGACCTGACTCAAAACACGATTAACCTGACACGACCTGTGACCCGAGAGGGCGGAAGAAATAAAACCCGCATGAGATTTTATAATGGGAAATGAATCGGTGAAAGGAGGGTAGAGTCGAAGAGAGCGGTGGTGCGAGTAAAAATTATCGTCATTTAAACTCTCTAAAATATCATTAAACAGTCATTATTAGTATTTTATCATTTATAAGGTAATTGCTTAAGAGTGAAGGAAGTTTCTCGGGAAAAAGAGTAACGGCAGTTGCTTTTATTTTTCACTTTCTTTTCATTAGAGGGGATTGTGATATTTGGACTCAACCGTCACAAAAGTTGCTCCCAAGACGTAGATTAGGTCAAATTGGTTGCATTGCTTGTTTGATCAATCTAATCAGATTAAAATATATAATTCATATAATCTAAATTTTGACTATATAACTAGCTTCGTTTGGTGGAACCGTCAGCTTCGTTTATTTGATCTAGAGGCCTCGGGTAGCGGTGACAGACGGATCATGGTGGCGTACGTGCGGGCGAAGCGGGTGACGGGTTCGGATCAAACAGGTCAGATGGGTTCGTGTCAACCCGATTAAATACATGGATCAATTTGGGTCAATTCGGGTTAAGCGGTTGAACCCGAACACAACCCATTTAAATTTCGTGTTGACGGGTCGTGTCATACACGGGTTTGTACCAAAAAATAGTCAACCCAAACCCATTTAATTTGTGTCATATTCATATCGAGTTATCGTGTCGTATCAAAAATTGCCACCCCTAATATCTAATTTGCATCACTGTATCTTTCTAGTACAGCTGGATATCTTGAATAATGTAATCCATAACTTAGGGTATATCGCAGATATCTTAATATCCTTATTAGAGTTGTCCAATGACTTGGACCTGGATTACTAGTGAATATGCTCAACTTATTGACAGCATATGCTATGTCAGAACGAGTGCAATTCATGACATATATTAAACTACCAATTATACGTGAATATTCTAACTGAGATATGGGTTCTCTAGTATACTTAGCCAAATGTAGGTTAACATCTACATGTGTTTTTACCGGGCTAATATATACTTGTTAAACTTATTTAATATTTTCTTAATATAATGAGATTGAGATAATATTATTTTTTTAGATGTTCTAGTAATTCGAATCCCTAGTATAACATTTGCAACACACATATTTTTCATATCAAAATGTTTGATTAACATTTTTTTGTCTGTTTAATCATTTCAGTATTACTACCAATGATTAACAGGTTATCTATATATAAGCAGATTTTACATACCCTTCAAACAGGGTTTTGATATATATACATTTGCCACATTCATTTATTTTGAATCCATTTGATAACATAACATTATCAAATTTTATATGCCATTGTTTATGTGCTTGTTTTAATCCATATAAGGATTTTACAAGTCTACATGCTTTCTTTTCTTGCCCAGGAATAACAATCCCTCAGGCTATTCCATGTATATTTTTTTATCTAATTCACCATTTAGAAGAGCAGTTTTAACATCCATTTGATGAATTTCAAGATTATTAATGGCTGCAAAAGTGATTAACATTCTTATAAATGTTATTCTACTTACTGGTAAATAGGTATCAAAGAAGTCTATACCTTCTTTTTTGTTTGAAGCCCTTGGCCACTAATCTGGCTCTATACTTGTCAATTGATCCATTAGCCTTTAGCTTTTTCATAAAAATCTACTTGTACCCTAGAGGTTTCATACCTAATGGTAAGTCTACCAACTCTCAGGTATGATTGTGCATGATGGACTCAATTTCACTATTAATAGCTTCTTTCCAAAAGGGTGTTTCTGGATTAAACATTGCCTCTTTGAATGTCTGAGGTTTATCTTGTAACATATAAGTTACATAATCAGGACCAAAAGACTTTGTAACTTTTGGCCTCTTATTGCGTCTAGGTTTATCTTCAGGATATTTTTCCTGGTGACTACTACCAGCAGTATTATCATAAGTTCTTTTATTTGTACTTATTTCTAATTTTTTTTTGCTTGAAAATATTTTTTCAAAGAATGATTCATTCCTTGATTTCATGATTGTATTTTTCTGTATATCAAATATATTCGATTTATACACAAGAAAGCGGTATGCACTACTATTTTGTGCATAATCGATAAAAATACAATCAATAGTTTTAGGTCCTATTTTGACCTTTTTTGGATCCAGAATAGCTACTTTAGCTAGGCACCCCTACACTCTTAAGTAATTGTAAGAAGGCTTCTTTTCTTTTCATAACTCATATGGAGTAGCATCCTTCTTCTTAAGAGGTATCTTGTTAAGAATATGATTGCTAAGAGAATTGCTTCTCCCCATAAATTCGGTGGTGTACCAAATTTATTAACATAATATTCATCATTTCTTTTAATGTACGGTTTTTGCGTTTCGCTATTCCATTAGATTGGGGTGAATAAGAAGCCGTAGTTTGATAAATAATACCATGCTCTTGACAAAATTCGTTAAAAGGTTATTCTCCACCTCTATCACTTCTTATAGCCTTAATCTTTTTACCAAATTGATTTTCAACTTCATTCTTATAATATTTAAACATTTCTAAAGCCTCATCTTTAGTATGTATCTTGTTGAATCATTAATAATATTATAAAATACTTTTTACCTTTTTGAGTTTGAACTAACTTTAACTCACATAGATCGCTATGAATTAAGTCAAGAAATTTAGTATTTCTTTCTACGGATAGAAATGGTACTTTTGCTAACTTCGCTTCAACACACACTTCGCACTTATAATGTGGATTGATTTCATGATTAGATAATAATTCTAATTTTATTAATTTTTGTAATAAATTAAAATTCACATATCCTAATCTATCATGCCATAAACAAGAAGAGTCAACCATATAAGCAGAAGAAGAAGCTTTATTCATTTCAAGGTTTCTGTGTACAGTCATTACATTTATCTTGAATAATCCATTATTTAAGTAACCCCTTCCAATAAATATCTCTCCTTTAGTGAGTACAAATTTGTCGGACTCAAAAACCATCCTAAAGTCATGTTTGCTTAGGAGAGAGCCTAACACCAGATTCTTTCAAATATCTGGAACATGAAGTACATCATTCAATAGAAGTTTCTTTCCGGATGTCATCTTGAGTACTATGTGGCCAAGTCCTTCTATCTTAGATGTAACAAAATTTTTCATAACTAATTTCTACCATTGATAGGAGTATATGATGAGAACATACTCTTATCAGGATAGACATGTCTGGTAGCTCCAGTATCGATGTACCACTCATTAGCTTTGTTAACCATGTTTGCTTCAAACACAACAGCTGACAGCATCATCTCGGATACTTCTTGGGATAGGGTTTCTGTCACGCCCCAGACCCAAATATTGGGCTAGGGTGACAACCCGCCGCGTACCGGGCACGCAAGGCGTCTTAAAAATATTGACATACAATTCAAATGTACAATAATTACGAAAACCAACCACAATACAAATGATAGTTATAAGTTTTGGGTTTCAAACCCTACAACCAAGTCATGCTAATAAAGTTGGGCTACTACAAGCCCTACACATAAACATAATAGGATTACACCAAGGCAATGGTTTTTATTTTATTTATTGGAAGCTCCATCAACTCCGAATATCCATCATCAACCCTGATGCTCTGAAAAACATTGTGAAGGTTTAATGAGTTTACACTCAATAAGTAAGCCTATTATACAATCATATTATACTTGAATTATATTTAACATGCTATCAACATATACATTTTGTCAACTTAACATAAATTGAACATTTGATAAGCATCAGAATATGCACTCTAGCAAACTCACTGTTTATGAATTATAGATTTCCTATGTGTCCCACGGCCCCGCAATACCTCACTCAGAGCACATCCTCCAGATGTGTGGCCATCAACATCCACAGAACACATTGTACGATGTGTGGGGCCATACCATAACAGAACACACTCTACGATGTATGTGGCCATAAAAATCAAACAGAACACATTGTAAGAAATGTGGGGCCATACCATAACAGAACACACTCTACGGTGTGTGTGGCCATAAAAATCATACAGAACATGTCTACAATATGTGGGGGCCATATCATAACAGAATACATCTCCAGTGTGTGTGGCCATAAAAATCAAACAGAACACATCTACAATGTGTGGGGCCATAGTAAAGGAGAACCGCGGTGACACATATAAATCTATTTAACATTTTTATCACATGTGCATCATGCATCTGTATTTCACAATATCTCACAGTGGTTTGCACAGTACAAGAAAATGCATATAATCACCTCAATATAAACATGCCGTACAGGCAATCACAATTCTGGCATATACATCAATAAATCATTCTTACAATATTACCAATCATTATAATCATATAATTATTCATTTGAAATCCACAGTTCCATGCTACATAGACAATTCAGTTAATTTATAAAATGCATGCAAACTGTATATACTCAATTTATTAATTAAACAATTAAATTGCATAATAGTCTTACTTACCTCCTACGCAAAATTCAAATGATACACCAACTAATCAGATGTCTGGGCACCTACATGATCAATGTACATAATTAATTCACTGAATTCTAATTAATAAAATGACCCTTAAGATCCTACCCAGACTAGTTCACGGGCCCAACTTCGGGCTCGAATATCTCCCTCTATACACACCCAATTGGGAAAGTAAAAATACCCCATGAAACTAGAATTCACCCAGATTCTAGCCAACTAGATATTTTGCTAATCCCGGCCCATTACGGGGCCCAAAACTAGCCCCAAAACTTATACCTGCTCGGCCCAAAAGGCCCTGAACCGGTCGGCCCAGCCGGCCCAGTTCAGCCAAAGCCATCCCCCCGCTCCCCTGTTTCGCCCGAAACAGGGGACAGCTTCTGGCCGGCGGCCAGGGCCGCCGCCTAATCCCGTCTGGCCCGGCCACCAGAGGCCGGGCCAGAGCCAGCCGCTGCCGCGGCCGGCCTCCATCCCCTCTCTATCTATCTCAATTTCTCTCCCTCTCTCTCTCTCGCTGCTCCGCGTGAAGTTCACCACGCCGGTGACAAATCCGGCTAAATTGGGGCCGGTCCGGCCGCCGTTGGCCGGACCAGAGCCGGCCGCCACCGCGGCCGGCCTCCTCTCTCCTTCTCCTTAATTTCTCTCTCTTCTCCCTCACATCCGCGCGGCACGTCTTTGTGCCGGCGGCACGGCCGGCCACCTTGGCCGGCCGAACCTCCACCGGACGCATGCCCGGCGCTGGTGGAGGCGACAGGTCCAAGCTCAGGCCCGGCGAGGTGGCGAGCACGCCGCCGGGCCCGAACCAACCGGCGGAAGCCGAACCCGGCTCCGCTACCGCCTGAGAGAAGGGCCGATTGGCCCTCTCTCTTTACTCTCTCTCCACCACCACCCCGTCGGACACCTCCCCCGGTGCCGACGAGGTCGCCGACCAGATCTCAGGCTCGGCGAGGCGGCGAGCACACCGCCGGGCCTGAACCAAGGGATCGACCGGCCTCCCGTTTCTTCTCTGCCTCACGCGCTCTCTCTGTCTCCCAGTTTGTCTCTCTCTCTCACGGTTTCTCTCTCTCTTCCTAGCTATTTCTCTCTCATGCTCTCTCTCTCTAGCATTAAGAGGATGTGCAAGGGATTACCTGGAAGAGGTGTGCGCCAGGGTGAAGGAGGGAGTCATCCTCCAACTCCTTTTATTTTCCCACGCGATGCCTCGGATCAATAGAAAATGGGAACCCATCCGACACGCGAAGACCCAAGAAACCAGACGTCGCATGGGGGCCTAAACGCCAGGTGTCCCCAA
This sequence comes from Calamus simplicifolius, assembly GCA_900491605.1. Classification (NCBI taxonomy): domain Eukaryota; kingdom Viridiplantae; phylum Streptophyta; class Magnoliopsida; order Arecales; family Arecaceae; genus Calamus; species Calamus simplicifolius. The sequence continues at coordinate 179,780 of UESW01004579.1, read as the reverse complement.
AATAAATACTAGGATTTAAATTCCCCACAATAAATTACCGGGGTTACAGTTTCAGTAATGTTGACATCTTTCTTTTCTTGCCCCTTAAAACGACAGTCCTTGGATTTGTGTCCTTGCTTTCCACAGACAAAGTACTTTTCCTTGAACTTAAATTTCTTTGGATTGCCCTTCTTTTGTTTAAAGCATTCGCCTGAAAACTTGTGTTTCTTCTTCCCTTCTATAAGGTTGGCCTTAGGCTCAGCAGGTTGTCCTCCTGTCTTCTTGTCTTGGCTCTTGTTGTCTTTTTCGATCTTCAGACGAACAATTAGATCTTCAAGTCCCATCTCTTTCTGCTTATGCTTCAGATAGTTTTTGAAGTCTTTCCATAATGGCGGTAGCTTCTCTATGATGGCAGCTACCTAGAATGACTCACTGAGAGGCATTCTCTCTGCATGTATCTCATGCAGGATGATTGGAGCTCTTGGACTTGCTCCATAACAGTTTTATGGTCGATTAGTCTAAGAACCTTCTAACCATAAACTTCTTATGTTCAACATCCTCTGTCTTATACTTTTTGTCTAAGGATGCCCATAATTCCTTGGCAGTAACAATACTACTGTACACATTGTACAGAGTATTATCCAGACCATTAAGAATGTAGTTCTTGCAAAGAAAGTCTGAATGCTTCCATGCTTCCACCGCAGCAATTACTTGCTTGTCGGTCTCTCCTTCCTTTAGGACTGGTGGATCTTCATTCAGTATCTGACCAAATTCAAAGTTGTGAGGTAGAATAGCATCTTCTGTTATCACCTATTGAAGTCGGTTTCGGAGAGCTTCTCTGGTTTCTCAGCTTGAACGGCTGCAGTCATTGTAGCCATCTGCAGCAGCACTTTCATGATACGGAATTGTCTTAAAATTGTTGGAGCAGATTGTGGCTATCTAATTGATAAGACTGACTCTAAAGTTACACTCTATGTCCTTAAGACAATTTCATCCCGTAATGGTACTTACGGCTTGTATAACGATTGTCTTCCAGGATACAACAGTCTTCTTTTGATGAATGCAACACTATAATTCACCAAAAATATCAAACCAAGAATGCTTCTCTCTTTTCTATACACTATAGCTATACTTTCCTTAGGAGAGTATGCAAATGCCTAAGAGAAAAAAGGATTGGATTGAATTGGATTGAATGCAAAGGTCTACGGTCCTATTTATAGATTTATGTGTCCCTTGGAAGCAATCCTATGATATTGATTAGCATCGTTAGATCTGATCAACGGTCTAATCAATACGCCTCTTCGTGATGGGTAAGCCGATCCATAGTCGTGATCTAAAGATCACGCGATCGATCCGCCTCTCCGAAGCCCTGATACGCCAATTTACCGCCGTGATCTAAAGATCACGCGATCGATCCGCCTCTCCAAAGCCTTGTACGCCGATCTGTAACCGTGATCTGAAGATCATGCGATCGACGCTCCTCTTCAAAGCCTTGATAGGCTATCATGCGATTGATGCGCATCTTGATGCGTCGATCTGAGAACAGGCGCTTGATCTATGATCGTAATCAACCGATCCGATCAGCAATTGTTCCGATTCATCATTCTTATCATCTACGGTTACGATCAATCCAAGCTATGATCAGCCAATCACCACCGCTCTGATCATCCAAGTCATTGCAAAGTGCGCCTATAAAGCACCTATTGCGACCTTCGTACATGTGCGGGCTCTCCACTTATGGTGAGCCTAAGGAACTGAAGCATGAAGGAAGAGGTTTCCATATAAGTGAACATTCCTTTCTTAATTTTTTTGATGTGGAACTAAATGTTCTCTCAATTTTTTATTCACCCACATAGGGAGATAATGGGCTTTTAAGGCCCATTAGGTATTCAAGGCCTTTTGGCCCATTACCCAACAGTAAATGCTTGAAGGAGTTCTAGTCCCCAACTCTTAGTAGGATATGGACGATGTCTTGATGGTGCCATTTAAACCTTAAAATGCAGGTGAGCAGTGGAGTGCTTAGCGCATGCACGGCATTTTTGTCAGGTGAACCTGCAACCAGGCTTCGGTCACAAGAGCTGCAGCAGCTTATTGCTGCACCGCTTGAATCATGGCTGTTTGCAAGCGGGCAATCCGGGTGCATTTTAGGTTGATAGGTGAAGAAGATCAGAACTTCCACACGCAGCTTGTGAATGGGTTTTAGTCCCTTACAGCTGAGCTCTCTCATCACATTCCTGCCATACTTTCAGAGCTCTGATTGCTGTCTGATGTGATTGTGAACTGTTCATATGCTGGGTCATTCTTCCAACTCATGATTTCTTAGTATGTCTTTGTCAAGTATTTTAGTGTATGTAATCATCTTGACCAAAAGGACCCAGCACCCCTCAATGGTGGTGCTTTTTTTTTTTCTTCTTTGTTTTAAGCCTTGGTTCTCAGTTTAGGTTGCCTTATTTAATTTAGGTGTGTCATCTAATTTGTAAGAAAATGTCCTGTGTAGCAATGGTCTAATTGTTGGCGTGGTAAATATTTGATTATTACTTTAGTCCTTGTTTGTGTTATATTGGTGTCATGATTAATTTCCGACCACGAGAGGTTAAGAAAACATGAAATTATAAGCAGAGCAGTGAAATGCAGCGGTACGGGAAGGTAGGCCTCAGGCAGTCGAGCTGCCCTGTATTGCTTGGTGAATCCTCCCAGTCCCTGATTGCGGAAGGCGTGGATCCTTTTCGCCATCGTTGTTTGTCGAGGTCAGGGGTTCAGAATCTTATTTCAGCATTCCCTTTGAACTTTAACCGGACATGATCCACGGTTGAAGTATAAAAGAAATATTACACAAGGAATTTCTTATTTCTTGTTTGGATGCACAAAGCCAGAGAATTTGTATGCAGCAGTGGGCATCCCAGGGGGCAACCGTGCGTATAAATGTGAGATTGGTCTCTTAGGTTGAGAATGATGGTGATCAACTGTTGCATTACGTGATGCTGTTCCGGTGCTGTCCACATCCAGTCTCCCAATAAACAGAGTCAGAATTTAGATATAAAGTTTGTCTCGATGAATGAATGATGGAACAAGGGCATGTTCCGAAGGCTCATTAACAAAAATAAGCAAACCACTGAACAAACTTTGATAAAATAACAAAAGGGTACAACTTGCATAATTGATTTGGCACTTGCTTGTTGAAGGTCTGGTATTATTTTCTGACATATCAAGGTACAACCAAATACATTATGAATACAAATGCCAATCATAATTGGCCTTTACGTATTTGGTACATGTAGCATGACACACCAGGGAAAGGACGACAAATGCTTCAACGGACGCACGACACAAGACTACAAGGCCATAGGAATGTGCTTTGACTCTGTAGCACAAAACCACCAACATAGAGGATTTATAGGTAACATATGCACGACTTTGTACTTAAACCCCAACCATGCATGAGCAAGTTAAATCATGTGCATGATATGACTCGTTTATATATCTCGTCTGTGTGATGTTCATCTACCATGACTGTGCAGATCCAGATGTTGGCAATGATGCATCACTCGTATTTAGCAACCTCGTCAGACAGAAGAATCGGAGACGCGGGTCTGTTTGTCAGCAAGCTGGCTGTGCAAGAAATCAAGTACCGAGCGACGCTGAACACAAGTATCAGGAATATCGGTGTTATAGAACACATACAAGAGCCAAAAAAAAAAAAAAGTACAAGGCCACAAAAGATACACATAGGTACCCGTTGCTCTAAACTGGCTTCATTGGAATCCAACTTAAGAGATTCTAAGCATTTTATGGCTTCTTGAAATCCATCAACTGCTACATCCTCATTGCCAAGATTCCTATCCACATCAGCAACTTTGGCAAGAGATATGGCAAGATCAACAACCTATATGAAAATAAGTTAGCATGTTTCCCATGTCAATTGATGTCCAAGAATCAAAGAAGATAATTGTACGATTCACTATAGCTAAAGGAACTTAAGAAAGAAAAAGATAGATCATTTGGCAATTCATGCTAAGTTTAATTCAATTATCACTTGTTCTTGGTATTGCCATCAAAAAAAAAAAAAAAAAAAATTCAACAGTATAATATTATTGGCAATATATGCTAATAATCCTTGTGATCAAGGATTTTAAGGGCTAGTCCGGCACAGTATCATACCACCACTGATGATGATTTATGGTGCCATTGCATATGTTGACCCCATTTATATTATTTATTTTTGCATTATTATATGATTAATACTAGGATTAGGACTACTTTAGGGTCCAAAAATGGATAGATTGAACAACTAGCATGTGTTTTTCAAAAATAAAAACTAAAGCAAAAACACACACAAGTGATTTTGTAGACATAATATAACTTCAACTTTAGTTCCGCACCTAGCAGGCTTGGAGGCACCCAGGTCAGGTTCAAAATTTAGAAAGAGGGCTGTTATATCTCACGTTACCATAGCATTCACCTAGTTTCCTAGAAAAGACAAAATTTTGTTCTTAATGTCTTGATACAATTTCAAGTTTGTGCATGAAAGGGTTAAGAATGGAAGAAAAAATTTTATTTTCAGCTTTTTGAAGAATTAAATATGGTTATGTTGCATTGCAAGTAGGGCTAGAAATGTGGTCAACTTGGGGAACATTAGGCAAATTCCTTGCTAGCTTCAAATGGTTTGGATTTTAAAATTACAGCCAGAATAAATTCCAGGCCAAGTTCAAACAGCCCGTAACCCAGACACAAGAAATGCTAACCATTCTCTTACCCTCCATTCCCATCTCCATCTTCAATAGCCATTCAACTGATCTTCACCACCCATTCCCCTCCTCCATCCTTCATATCCATGACTAATGCCCCCCCACCCACTAGATACCTGATGCCCGCTTCATCTCCCATCCAAGGCCGCCAGCCAATAATTGTGCCAACTTGCCACTCACCACCCCCGATCTTTTCTGCTAAGCCATATTTGCTTCCTCACCCACGTCCCCAACAATCTCAGCCACCCCACCCTACCAAGGCCACCTTTCTTACCTCCCCTTGCCCAGGGTTATGCCCACCAACCACATTCCTCAAACCCTTTAATTCAGCTGAAAGTACTTATATTCAATATTTAAACATGGACATTGGTACGACACTCAAACATGTCTCTTTAAAGAGAAGTTCTTATACATTAAAAGGATCTGATGCTCAGACACACACATGCAACAATAGGCGAACCCAAATCCATGTAACATAGCCCACCAACCCCTGGACATCTTTCACTTCTTTCATTAGGCTCCCCTCCTGTGCCATCCCCTCCAATCTTGGCCAATGTCCTCCAAGCCTACTTTCCTCTTCCTCCTTATCTATAATTGTGCCCATTGGCCCCTCAACACTCCCTGCTTTCACTAAGCTTCTTCCACATTTCCTCTAAGCTCACAACACTTCCTCCATGCATAAGCCCCCCTTTGGCAGAACCATTGGTAACAGAACTTTGGCAATAAAACTTTTATGAAAATAGTACCATCTGACTTTAACATTGGCAACCAAACCGAAAAGTACTTATAGAATAAGAAATGATAATAACCAACATTACATAATACTTTCAACTATTTAGCTATTTGTATTATCAAAAACTATTATTATACATTATTATTAATTTGCAAATTAGTATCATAACATTACAATATGATATATTCTATGACAATAATATTATAATATTGTATTACAAAACAAAAAAAATTTAATAACAGTAAAATATAATATTATATTATTACGCCATCATTATTACAATATAATAATGATAACAACATAATATTAGTTTCATATTAATATGGTATAAATTTTTTTAATTATTTAACAATTATATGATATTATGTTATTAGAAAGTATAATAATTATTCTAATAATATAATTTACAATCTTATGATATGTTATTATAGTAACATTATTAAATCATAACATAATATCATACTATTATAACTTACCTACACTCGAGAAGTTCTTCACTTTGTCAATATATTTACCAAACACATGTCAAAGTCTCATAGCACTTTAGAAATATAATTACTATACAGCAAACAGCTTTTTTATCAAAGTTTTACCTCTAAAAGTTCTATTGTTAAAAATTCTACCACCAATAATTCTGTCGAACAAGGCTTTGGTCTCTCTCCACACATATGATGATGCCTAAAGAGCCCTCCAAGCTCAAGAATGGCTTTGCTAAAATTTTGGGCTTAGACTTTGGTATCAAATTTAATTAATCTAGACTAGGCACAAACAGGAGTGGACTGACCTACACCCAGCCTATCTGAGGCCCAACCTGTAGTATACAATTCCTACAATATCTTTAGGCCACACATTTAAGCTAGGTTGAGCAAAGAACCACTTAGCATTAAATTGACATTGCAGTGTTCAAATCAAATCTGCTGCATAGCAAAAAAGTTTTTAAGACTTTATATAAGCAAAATATTAATCCAAAGGGGATATTTTATATAAAAATTTAACATCTGCCACTAAAAATGACAAGGATGACCACGGTCAAAAATGCTTGCAGAAAAATCATATCTACCGACCATATCCTTGGCAAGAAAATTGGTGCTAAAGCTGAGGCTTTGGCTTTAGACAAACTACATTACACAAAAATGGAAATACAACTTTTAGTAATACCAGGCACAAGCAGCTGCTGAAGGAAAGAGTGTGGAGATGAAGCTCTGAGACCCAAATGAGGTGGCATGGTGGCGTCTAGGCAAGCAAAAGTTAAGACCTATACATGCTGGCATTGTTGTTAAGGTAAGGATCATACAATAAACCATAAAAGGGGACAGATTACATCATATTGTGAATTGGATTTCAGATCATAAAATTCTTTCCATTTCAGTTAAACTTAAAAAAAATAGTGTTGAAATAACATGAACAATAAGGAGCATATTTAAATCATGATTTTAATGAACAATGAGTACGGAACCATCATACAAGAACATAAAAAGAACACGTTCCAACAACCATAAGCTTATCATGTCTAAGAAACAAACACTAGTTTAATTAATCAAACTAGTTCTATTTTACTACATAAGTCAATTGGTTTTAATTTAAGTTATTTGACTCCAAAATCTCTTATTGAATTCAATTCTCTTTCAAGGTAAATTATTATATTAAAAAAATAAAAACTTAGAAAATGGTATAAGAGATAACGCTCTATCTAAAACAACTAAATTTATTTTTTCTTTACCTTTAAAGTCACAATTTTAAAGGAGATTGCTTAGAAGAAGGCTTGCAATCTGAGTGCTGGATCCTGTACCAGCATAACACTGGGAGTGTTGGTACACTAGGCATGCAAATTAGTTCAACATACCGAGACTCAATATGCCCGCTATACCAAGTCTCGGTTTGATATTGTCATGATGTAATATAGTATGCCCTGCATGGGATTGTATGCATCAGTACAACATGCCATCCTTACAAGTCCTATGACATCACTTCTCACCAAAAATTGACTCTAATGAATTTTAAGACTCACCGAACTCTCTCTCTCATCGTACTCTTAAATATTACTTAAAATAGGCTATCAAAACATAATCCAATAACAACCTGAAAACTTAAGAGTAAATATAAACTTCAATACACTAAACTTTGTATGACTCTTAACTAAAACAGGAAAACAGCAACAAACAAAAGGATGCTTTCCACATAAGCTATTAGTCGTAGAGCTTTACAAATGTCAATCATGGCCTAAAAACATCTACCACCATAAGCATACAAGAAAATAAAATCCTAAAATGAAAATAAAATTTTATAGAGATTGCTAGGTGTTGGCATGTATCATATTTACATGGCTAAGAAAAAGCACCCCGTAAATAAGCTATTTAACTTTCAAAAGCGGTATGTGTATAACACTGTTTACCATGAAGAAACTAATGGCAAGAAAGTAAATGACAAAGGGAAAAAGTTAACCTGAGATGATACATCAGAATGCTCTTTGACTGCATTTCTACGAACATCCAAAGATTGTGTATAATAAGTTTTTGCAGATTGCAGGTTTTCATCATAATACCTAAGGTCTCCAATTTTATTCAATGAAACTGATAGCGTGTGAACCAACTGTAGAAGAACGTAAAGTTAAATTAGCTTGCTGATTCCAAAACCAATCTGACAATTTCCATAAGATGTTTTCAAATGTCAGAATTTTAAGGTCAAAAACCAGAATGCCAACCTCCAGATCTTTTGTAGGCAACTTTGAAAGAAATTCAACACTCTCCTCATAACAAGCAACTGCTGTACCAGTATCACCCATTGCTCGACTGCATTTCCCACACAAAAGCACATAACTTTAACATGCAATAATGATAGTATAAGCATGATAGTAAGTGGCAACTCAGAGTCATTCAAACATAAGAGAATCAATGAAATCATAATACTCGACCTATAGGACTTCTCTTGAAGCATGAGAGGGAAATATTGCTGAATTCACATATAATTTGATCTCAAATTAAACACAACATTTATAAATAAAATCAGTTCAAACTAAAATTTCAAAGAGATAAGAATTTTTCTCTTTTTTTTAAACTGGTTGAGAAATTCTGGTTGACTGGTGCAGCAATTCATGAGGTTGTTTGTCGTGCTTGGAATTGTCATGGGAACCACTCTCCAATGATTGGAATTGTCAACAAATGAAAGCTATAAAGCCAGCCTTATTTGGAACAGAATGTATGTCGGGAATCTATTCAAAAAAGCAATCAATTTAGAGGATGAAATCAAAAATCTTCCAAATGAAGATATCTCATGTGGTGGCTCAACATTGTATGATGCTTCGTTACTAAGGAAGTTAAGGGAACATCAAATAACTTTGAGACAGCAAAAAATATCGTGGGAGCAGAAATTTCGTATTAGATGGTTGAGAGAAGGTGATGCCAACATAGCTTTTTTTTTCCCCATAACATGACAATCATGCATAGGAGGAATAGAATATGCAAGTTACAATGCCAGTGTGGTTTTGTACTAAAAAATGATGTTGAATTAGAAGACTTTTTACCAGCATTAACATGCAAGAGGTTGAAGTTGAACTTCCTTCCATCCCAAATACGCTAACATTTGCAGACAGCATGGGACTGACTGCGTCAACAATGGAGGAGGAGATTGAGAAAGTTGTGTCATTTATCTTCTGATAGGGCATCAGGCCAGATGGATTTCAACTAATTTAAAGCATTTTGGTCCTTGATCAGACCAGACTTCCTTGAGGTGATGATGGAGTTCTTCCATTCTTCTTGGATGCCTTAAGCATTGAAACATACATAACTCTCATTCAAAAAAAAAAAAAAAAAAGGATGCAGCTTAAGGATAACAAACCCATTAGCCTATGTAATTCTATTTACAGAGTGGTTGCTGAGCTTCTGGCTGAAAGAATGAAGGTATACATGTCCAGTTTGTCTCACAAAAATTGGGTGCTTTTGTTAAAGGCTGGTGCGTGACTGATCATGAGCACAGGAAGTAATGCATCCACTGGAAACTGCCTCTAGGAGGAAATTATTGATGATAATTAAAGCAGATATGGAGAGTGCTTATGATAGAATTAAGTGGAGTTACCACTTTTCAGGTCTTAATCACTTTGGTTTTCTGGATAAATTTATTAACTGGATTCAAGGATGTATCTGCTATCCTGCTATCCTATGTTCTCTGTTCTAGTGAATGGTGCACCTTCTGGATGGTTCTCTTCTACCTAGCATCTGCAACAAGGCTGTCCATTATCCCCTTTTTTATTCATCTTGTGCTTTGACATGATTTGCAGATCCTTGCATGAATAAATAGGAAAAGAATCAGTGTTTCAGCTTGGTAACATAATGTTTATGTTTCCCAATTTTTATTTGCTGATGATTTGCTCCTCATTGCAGAGGTGACCATGGAAAATGCTAGAGCACTTAGAAATATTATGAATATTTATTGCAACCAATCAGGTCAGAGAGTCAACATTGACAAATCACGGATTGTTTTTAGTCTCAAGTTGCAATCAAAGATACATAGACAAATATGTGCTGAGGTTCAATTTATTCCCATGTTGGATGCTAATAATACTTGGGCATCCCAATATCAGGAAAGCAATTCAAGGTAACAGCTTTTCACCTACATCTTGATAAAACGGATGCTAAGTTAGCAGGGTGGAAGTGGAAGCATTCATCACAGGATGGATGCCTAATTTTTCTTCAATCTGTTCTTGTATCCGCATCCTTGTATCTAATGGCAAATTGTGTCATTCCCCTGAGGGTTCTGGATATGCTTGAAGTGGATAGGCTTGAAGAATTTTCAAATCTTTTCTGTAAGGGAATGATGTTGGGAACAAAACCATATATTTAATCACTTGGGAGGATATCTGTCAACCAAAAATGTGGGGGGATTGGGGGTTCAGGATGTAAGTTCTTGGCATAGTGCGCCTTCTTACCAAGACAGCTGTCCATCTTGTGCTATATAGGAACAGTTTATAGTCCCAAGTTTTACCTATTAAGTATCATTTCAGCAGCTCATGTGATAATGACAAAATCAGAAGAATTGCTTCTCCCGTTTGGAAGGCTATTTGAAAGTTATCTTCAATTCTTCAAAATGGCTTCCAATGGCAAAAACTGGCAATGGTATTTCTTTCAATCTTCGTCATGATCTTTGGATCTCCAACCATCCTTTGAATAAGTTGCCCAATCCTATCAATAAGGACCAGGTCCACGATGAGGTGCTGATTTCACAACTCAGTTACTGATCATAACACATGGAATACCCAAGTAGTGTATGAAATGTTTGATATTATGCGTGCTACTGCACTTACATCTATAGTTGTTCCAAAATCCAATTGCAGTGACCAACTAGTTTGGTTGCAGATGGGCTCTAATTTTCTTTAAAGGCTTCTGAATTTATAAATGCATCAGGCATACTCCAAACAAAGAATTGGATATGGGTATGGTATTCAGATGTATATGGAAGATCCAAGCTATACTTCAGGTTAAATTATTTAGGTGGAAGGTATGTGGTGACGGCTTCCATGTAAATCTCTTGTGGTAGAAAGAAGCTACCTCGAACATCAACAGGCACAGTGTGACATATGTGGAAGAGAAGAAGATATTGATCACATTTTAATTTCTTGTCAGGTGGCCAGAGCTACCAGGAATTGTCTTGAGAAATGGTTAGCTACCAAACTTACTGCTGATTCTATCCATTCGCCTATTGTGGATGGCTTCTATGGAGATCAAGGAATGAAACTCTTCCAAAATTTTAATGGTCATCCTGTGCAAGTTGCTCAAACAGCTATACATATGGCCAACAAATTTATTTAGGCATCAAAAGCAATGGAAGCTTTGGAGCAAGGGTGCTGGGATACCTGCAGCTCTAAAAGCTCATATCACCCTTTTGGCATTGCAGTTCAATGGGTACCCTGTTCCTCTGGCATAGTGAAAGTCAATTTCGATGGATCTTTCCAAAGCGTCTGGGCTGGTGATGGGTTTCTGGTAAGAGATCACTTTGGCAAACTTTGTTTGGCTGGTTCAAGAGTTTTCATGCAGTCTTGGTGCTCTCTCAGATCGGTGGGCAGCATAGGAGGGATTAATGTCAGCGATTTATATTTAAGATGTGATAGAATCATTCTTGAAGGGGATTTGCCACTGTTATTAGATGGATTTGGATGCCACAATTGCTAAAAATTGTCACCCTGTTCTCCTAAATATTGGCCATGCCATATCACAGCTCCGATATTTTAAGGTATCCCACATTCTGAGATAAACAAATCATCCAGCTGATTGGTTGGCTAGAGATATGAAAACAAAGACCTCAACAGTGATTCAATTCTGCACTCTTATTTTACTCATTTTCTTCAGTTTAATGCTATGGGTAGTTTTTAGCTTAGATCTTAATTTGTTTTGTTTGGGGTCATGAAGCCCCATTGTACCCCCCAAAAAAAGCTACCTAGGCACCTACATCAATGACCTACATTAAGTATCGAGGATGAGACTGATTTATGAATTGAATACTGCCAAGTGGTACTTCCCATAGACCTCCTCCATCTTATTTGACATTTATCATTCAGCTTTAGGTACAACTATTGCTAATCTTTCTCCCTTTTTTATTTAACTTATTGTTCTTGGGGGTGTCTTGGCCTCCATGGACCTGCCTAGCGCCACTCTTGCCATCTACATTCTTCCAAAACATTGCAGACAGAGGCAAGCAAATTGCGGATTTCAATATGCTGTTAGGGTTCCAGCTAGAATTAAATTTGCCTAAAGCTAAGGGCCATGCCTCAGAATGAAGGATCCAGATACTAACAGAATATGGACGATCATATGTAAGTCATGAAAAGATTAAGATCAAAATCGAGCTTCCAGTTTGCATAGATTAATTCAAAACTGGAATCTAAAATATTCTCACAAGTTATAAATCCTAATTATTTAAGGCTGAAGTAGTGAAAGCCTACGTGCAAGAGCAGATTTGACAAATGTCACAAACAGAAATTGAGAAAACAAGGATGGAAAAGAGACGCACCAGCAGTCCCCTAGCATTCCCAGTACAGCCCCAAGCTGTGAGCATAACTCTGATGTGTTGTCTGATGTCTGTAATTGTTCCCGGATATCCTCTGCACAAATAGTAAGCCTTGATTTTGCACTTTCTATATTCTTTGCTTGGAAAGCCTGTAGATAAAAGAGAAAGCCTGACTATGAGAATCATCGAATGATGTATGCGTGGATAGGATATTACTTAACTAAAATATCCAGTAGATATATAACTACCAAATAACATATCTTTTTACTCACCCTCATAGCTTGTTGCACTAGAAAAGCCCCCTCTCCATAGAAACATCACCATATATCACATTTTCTGTCCAGCTACTTCCTGCCCATCTGCATTTACTCTCTTGATTCTAGCATGGCCATTGATGAAGCGATCCACAGTTACCTGAAGATCTGTGTCAGGCTCAATCTTCTCAATGTCAGCACCACATAATGGACAATCCTTAAAGCGAGAGATGCATGCTCTGTTGAAACAAGTGACAGGTAAGAACATTTAAACATTTCTATTTTCTACAACAAAGTGCATGATGTGTCATCTGCTGTATGCGCTACCCACTTGCAGAATTTATGGGAGCAGGGCAAGCATTTGCTACTTTGATAAAGCAACGCCTGGCAAATCATACAGCTTAGAGGACCCAGCTTAAATGTATGAGAATCATATCCAAAGGACATTTTGGAGATACTACAGCAGAATCGTTGCTCTTAGTATCTGCATTATCATCACATTTTTCCTGCTGTTGACCATGATTCCCCTCATGTTTCATAGGACAGCCACCATCAGAAGAAGCTGCTTTTGCAAATGGACAACCAGAACTCATATTGCTCAAGCTTTCACTGCATTAATATATACAAATAAATCATTACTGAAAAATCTAATGGGAGTGAAAATTTTTCATCATGGAGGCCTGAGAACAAGCCAATTAAAGAAGTCGCATATCACTAGTAGATTATTCTAAACTCTATTTTTATTTTCCTCACACACGATTGATGCATCAGACCTTGTAACAAGTACATGCCAATTTATTCAGTATCACTAAACATCATTCTGTACAAGTAAAGGTAACTCTTTCTTAATACCTTTGCGACTATTAAATTAAAGCATCATTATCATGTAATTATCCATACATTAACTAAATACCATTATAATTCACATGGTCTATTCACTTTGTCACAGTAAAGAAAAGAAAAAAAAAAAAAAATAAAAAAAGGAATAATTATTGACTAGAAATATTGCAACTAAAACATCCATCGTGTAATGGAAAGGGAAACCTCAGATAGTCCTCGATTCAATAGTGAACGCGTAAATACGTTTCTCCGTTTTTTTTTTTCACTTGTGTAAACCAAAGAACACTTCTCATGACTTGATCAAGACTATGGATCTAACTATCCATAGTTTTACCGAGGAAGTTTAAAGGATTGCCCACGAATTAACTTCGAATGGAACATAATTCAAAAAAAAAAACCAAGCCTTTTCGTCAAAACAAGAAACCTAACAAACTCATCACACGTTCGCATTGTCCACCTTGAGAAGGAAAAAAGAATCACCTGACCCTCCTCAAACTGCATATCGTCTCAGTGGCTTAAGCCTGTCAAGATATACGCCAAGTCTCATCAAGAAACCCTAACCCTAGCCATCCGCCCTAAATTCATTCCCCTGTCAGAATTTCCCACAATCCAAACCCTGAAAACCCTAATCCCAGTGGAATCGCACTAAATGACATGACCTACAGCACGAACTCGACCGAATCAAAGAAAAAGCGACATAGATCAGAGAGAGAGAGAGGCGTACGCAGACCGATCGCGGGCGCAGCAGCAGCCCCCCGACTTCGTCGCAGTATGGCAGTCGCTAGAGAAGCGATCGAGAGGACAAGAGGGGATTCGATCGGGATTGGAGCGGGGGGGAGCCACTAATTATTTACAGTTTTTTTCTTTATTTATCGGTGTTTTTATGAAATTACCGAAACACCCCTAAAGTGAAGCCAGTATTCTTCTACCATCAATCCCTTATCCGTTTCCGTTCACACGGAATTCATGAAATTTTATTTTGTGATGGTGAAATGACATTTTTAGGATTAAATTGCCCTAATTTTGGTGGCTGGAAGTGTATGATGGCACAAGCATGAATGATGCCATCTCTTGTCATGTGAGCATTTCAGCAATATTTACTAAATTATATCACGACGATTCTAGCTTTGGTTAAATTGATCATGTGCGCAGTTAAAAGTAAGCCACTTGAGTCTAGACGATCAGCTATTAAAATTCAAAAGTAAATTAAAATTCCTGACGTGTTGCTCGTTAATTGGCATGCTTCACATCTCACTTGATAAATAAAATAGATATATCCAAAAGTTTCCCATCTATCAAATTTTAACGTGCCTTTGATTCCTCCCTTTTTATTTGCATACGATGATGGCTAAATTTTAACATTGGCTTCATGTCTATGCATGTGTTGCGGATGCCTAGCGTGGTGCAATTGAGTTATAGGAAAATACTTGTTGCATTGAAGGATAATACAGTAAGTATCCATGGGACCCATGGATTGATCATGCATATGTCACCACGCATGCTGAGATTTAATAAGTTTTATTGCGCATTGCATGCATGGCAGCATGCTCACGCAGTCAATCTACACCTTTGTATATACTTGCTGCACCACCCTTTAGTGCAGCAAATCTTTTCCTTAAGTTATATTCTATAGAGTAAGCCCAAGTTTAAGCAACTGAAACCTAACAATGAATGGGCTTTGAGAAGTTTTTAACTTGTGAAGGCCCAACCAATCCAGCAATTAGAGATTTCTAATGTAGGATGAGGTAATAATAAAGAAAAAGTCTTTATACGCCGTCTTCGGTACAGGATGTCTGCATAAACATAATAATTTGTCTGTATGTGAACTCACACCAAAAAGTCCATTCATGGGTCATGCATCATAGGTGTGCGAATCTATGTACAGATAAATTATCGTATTTGATGCAGACCATCCTCCATTGGAGCGATGTACAAGGACTTTTCCATAATATAAAGCATTTTGTCGTCAACGTGCCAAGGACCCGCTGCTATTCAACACTATTATTTGCTTAATTTTCAAAAGCTTGGAGCTAACCGTGCATATTGAGAAGGGAACAGTGTTGTTGACGGGCTCGCGAGCACCAGAAAGGCCATGACAAATATGAGTTGATTTTTTAATTGAAGCCATTGGATCGTATTGATTATTTTTATACATGATATTGACTTGTATCTACTTAAACATTTTCTTTTCTTTTTAGAGATGAGCTTCAATAAAAGTCTCCCTTAAAACATTTCTTGAAAATGATGTGCCATCAGCTTTATAATCCAAAATTTCTTTTCAGACCGCATATTCTAATCTAAGGATTCAATCCACCTAACGTTTTTCTTTTTCACAAAGCCTAACAAACATAGCTAGTTTGGAACCAATTATCTATTTTATTTATCTATTCTTATTCTACCCAATTGACATCGGATTCTTCATTCTTCAAAGCAAATATGTAATATGGATAGGGTTTTGAAACCATGCTTCAATCACAAATATACAAAGAGGTACAAAGATTTGATTGGAAAAGAATGAAGCTTATGTTTTCTCACATCCTTTGATGCTCTGAAGATTTTAGGTAATTATATAGAATTAAAGAGTTCAAATAATACTTTCTATCTTATCTTTGCAGATGAAGTCTTAAGTGATAGAGATATAGATTAAAAGATATGCTTTATGTTATGTCTTTATATTTTAATGAAATTCATTTTGAGCAATGTGTGCCATTTACTATATATGTGTGTGTTAGTATTTACAAAGATTTTTGATCTAGTGTGTAGAGTATGGCTTACACACAGAAGACTAGATCATCGTTCTTTTGGAATACAAGTTTATTGTTCACAGTTTTAGATGGAATTGGACACCATCAGTAGAACTGTAGCACAAATTTTTAGTAGGTTTGTCTTGACTACGGGGAATGGTTTATTCTAACTATTTGCTGTACACTTTGTGTATATTGAACAGGACCCAGTTGAGTTAATTATTTTATACTGACTTTATAAAATAATTTAAAACTCATGAATATTATGATTACTTATGCTCTTAATCCGAATTCTATTTCTAGACATGTATGTAGTGATTATTGCTTTGATTACACATAGAGTGGATTCTATATGAGTCAATAAACTCAGTGGGTTGGCAATAACATTATATATATGGTGAATATTAATAGTTGAAGGAAACCACGTCCTGATAATTTGGATTGATGATATCCCCTTGAGAAAGCTTATAAGTTTTGATTGTATCAAATCTTGCAAGTGGATTTTGAATCCGATACATCAAATAAGTTAAGTGGATAAGTCTCAAGGATAATAAAAGCTAATTAAATTATATTATCAGTAATTAAATTTAATTGGTGGATATCTGTAATCTTAACGTGGGGAGATAATAAGTATTTAATATTAAAGGCTCGAAAATATAAATTCGAATATGATTAGGAGTACAATTATAATTCTTTAGTGGAATGAATTGTAATTTATGTAATTGAATCCTAACCCGGATAGGATTGGGAGATTTAATTACGTGGGAAGTCCTTTTCATATTTGCCTATTGGTCCCTGTTGTAGCCCTATAAATACCTCTCAGTTGGTTGCTAGGGAGAACATTTTTGAGAAAGAAAAACAAGAAACCCTAGGACGGCCAAGAGATCCCACCATCTTGTGAGAGAAGGAAAGTATTTTCGGAATACGGCGGAAGGCTAAAGGTTAAGGTCGAGCAATCGAATAAAAGTGATTTAAAGTTCAAATCTGAAGGTATGATCTTCTACTCTTAGATTAGAACGGTAAAAGTTTTTTTTGTATTACTATATACGCTATAGCCGTGATCTTGGGGTATTCGCGCTCCCCAACATTAAGTTATGATAAATAGTAGCATAATAGATTCAACTCATGTGAAAGATATCATAAATGAGCTTTATATTTATGATTAAACATGGATTTGCCCATAAATTTTGAGTTAGAACATCAGAGCTTAAATAAAAAAATTATGTAAAAATCTTATGTTGATGTGTATTTAATTATACATTAATTATGGACTAGAAAATTTGTACTTAAATAAGTTTAAGAAATTAAATAATAATTTATAGTTAGTCCTTTTGTATAAGATTCAGCATTGCAATAAGTATAATGTCAAGATAAACATCAAGGTAGAAAAATGATCAATTTAGAACATGACGAGAAAAAAAATTAGCAATTTAAATTATCTCACAAGAAGTTCGTAAATAAAGTTTTTTTTTTTTTATTGTCTTCAATGATCAGATGAATCAAAACTACAAATTGCATGCTCAGCACCTAAGAACTTCTGCAAGTCAGCATCTTTGAAGTAGCACCACATCCATTATACAATTTTGTTCCATGGAAGAAGTTGGATACTTTTCCTGATGAAAGTTAAAAAGTGACAACCTTGGACACCCACAAAAAACAAGGCAGCAACCATCGAGAAATCAGCAACACAGGCACAGACCGCCTCAAATGCACTGAGTGGCCTCAAATAATCTCCGGAGTGAGACATGTGCCTCGTACCATGCACGTTGCTCATAACTTCAAATGCCTTCCCGTTGACGTGTGCCCAAAGAACATCCACCGAACACAAATTGGCTTCTCCAACTCTCCATCAGATGCCAACTAGTCCGAACGAGAGGCAAAAGAAAGTGGACGAGAAAGATGATTCCCATCACCTGCAGGAGACGTTACATTCCGGCTCATCATATTGTTGCCATTGATTTTCGTTCTTCGATACGAAAAAGAAACACATTAGGATCCAAATGCTCTCTCGTTCTAATAGATCTGTAAAATAGTTTTCACATAGGAATCGAAAGGAGTGGTCCTACAGAAAATCCTTCATGTCTAAGTTAGTAAAATCTTTAGTAAATAATAAGAGAAGAAGATTGTTACAGAAGAATGCTCCAAAAAAGATTTCTAAAGAGCAATGGCCTCTGCTTAGATTGTGAAGGCTTAGAGTTTCCTTTGAGATACGTACCTGAGGAGTCTTGAGACTTAGTATTTGTGTGCTGCCGAGAAAGTAAGCAATTACCTAATTTTTTGGGCATATTTTAGGGAGTTGGCATCCGATAAGGCCGACGGATTATGGGGATTGGTGGTTGATGAAGCTGACGGACACTTTATCAAAAATTTAAAATCTCGTTAATCATGGACGGAGTGTTGTATTTGGCTTCCGTTTCTGTTTTGGGAAGCTTACTCCGAAATCCTTGCGATCAAGGTGGTTTATCCTCCGAGATATCCGACGCAATTTGAAGCAGTAATGGAGCTTACGTTGAGGGGATGAGGATCGACCCTGCCGAGGTATAGAGATGGTTCGGAACTGCCGAGGTTCGAAGATTGCTCAGCCCTGCCTAAGTTCGAAGATAGCTTGGCCCTACCGAGGTACAGAGATAGCTCAGCTCTACCGAGCTTCGAAAATAGCAGATAGTAGGTGGAGTCGCTTGTCCTTTTCTGCAAAGGAGAACGGTGGCAATTAGTGGATCAAAGCTTAGAGGTGGGTTTTGCTTCCTGCCATGTCTCTCAATTGATGCGGTGATATTTTTATCCCGCATCATATACCCCCCACTCCCTAGTCCGAAGCATAGGTTCAGGCATAGGAAGTAGAGTCCATGATGGCCCAATCTCATTAGCTAGATTTGAACTGGCAGAAGCACGTCATGATGGCCTCATAAATGTCAAGACGCTATCCCATCATTTCTTTTCGCCGAACGAGGAGAGGCTTTTCATTCTCACCCAAGGACGTATGGCGGATTTGGGGTTTGCTGCATTTGAACCGAAGGTCCGCAACGCTTAGGGTTTCCCGTCGATGATATCTCATCTTTTTATCGAGGCTCGGAAGAATAGATACTTGGCCTTGATAAGTCATAGGAAGCTCCGATTGGCCTTGCCGAGGCTCGGAGATGCGTGATTTGGGCCTGCCAAGTTATAAAAAGCTTTTTCCTTGGTCTTGCCAAGGTTCTTCGACCGGCTCTGTTGAGGTTCAAAGGATATTTTACTCTTCCCAGCTAAGTTACAGAGAAAATCGTTCAGTCTTGCCGAGGTTTGGAGAAATTTTTTTACTTGGCTTAGCCAAGGTACTGAGAAAATTGCTCGACCGTGCCGAAGTTCGGAGAAAATTTTTTTATTTAGCCCAGCCAAGGTACGGAGAAAATTGCTCGGCCCTGCCGAGGTTCGAAGAATATTTTTACTTAGCTCAGCTAAGGTACGGAGAAAAGATTTTACTTGGTCCTGCCATGGTTCGGAGAATATTTTACTTGGCCTAGCCAAGGTAGGAAGAAAGTTGCTCAGCCCTGCCGAGGTTTGGAGAAATTTTTACTTGGCCCAGCCAAGTTACGGAGAAAATTTCTCGGTCCTACCGAGGTTCGGAGAATATTTTTACTTGGCCCAACCAAAGTACGGAGAAAAGATTTTACTTGGCCTTGCTAAGGTTCGGAGCATATTTTTACTTGGCTCAGCCAAGGTACAAAGAAAGTTGTTCGGCTCTGCCGAGGTTCGAAGGAATTTTTACTTGGCCCAGCCAACGTATGGAGAAAATTGCTTGGCCGTGCTGAGGTTTGGAGAAAAATTTTTACTTGGCCCGACCAAGTTATGAAGAAAATCGCTCAGCCCTGCCAAGGTTTAAAGAAATTTTTTTTTTACTTAGCCTAGCTAAGGTATGGAGAAAATTGCTTAACTGTGCCGAGGTTCGGAGAAAATTTTTTTACTTGATCCAGCCAAGGTACGAAAAAAATTGCTCAGTCGATGGACTCGGTGTTCGGGTAAGTCCTGCCTTTTATCAACATCTCGAAAAGATGATTATTCAAAGAATAAATATAGAAATTGGAGTGAAGTTTTCTGTTACAACAAGCAAAATAGCTCAGTTCAGGCACACTTCATTGGTAATACACTCGAAGGTTATCCGAGTTCCATATTCTAAAGATACTATATCCCTTGGAGGTCTTCATTTAAAAAGGTGAGCTTCTCGCACTAGACCCTTTTAGGCAGGTTCTTCTCTTTGTTTGGTCGACTTTGGGAGGA
Organism: Calamus simplicifolius; assembly: GCA_900491605.1. Taxonomy (NCBI): domain Eukaryota; kingdom Viridiplantae; phylum Streptophyta; class Magnoliopsida; order Arecales; family Arecaceae; genus Calamus; species Calamus simplicifolius. Next base: position 159,235 of record UESW01004579.1, on the reverse strand, counting down.
GCCGACTATCGCAATCATATTAACGTTACCAGCCACCGGTGGGTTCGGCAAGGGGTTTTTGTCGAAGCTCAAGTGTACGTTCTGCTCTGTTGTCTGCTTCAGGAGCCCTTCTATATCGCTATAGTCTTCCTTGGCGAATGAGCTGCTTGTTTTCATCCTTCAGCTGCCAATACTCCTCAATATTATGACCGTAGTCATGGTGATACTAGCAGTATTTTGTCATATCCCTCCGAGCCAGGGGCCCTGGTTGAGGAAGCTGGCGCTCGATCTCTATCAAGATTTGGGCTCACGGTGCGACAAGGGGTTGTATTGATTGAACCTCTATGCCGGGCTTCTGGTGCGCTTTCTTGGCAGTGGGGCCCTCGGTGATGAGGGAGGCTTGCAGGGCGAGCCGGTCAGCTCTTTTTTAGCTTTTCTTCTTCTTTTTCTTGGATTGCTCGGCTCGGGCCGTCCTTCGGGATTCTTCGACTCTAGCATATTTATCCGCCAGAGCCATCATATGGGAGAGACTTTTGGGGTAGTTGACTTTAATGGCAAGGTAAAAGTCTCTCTCCTTTGATACTTGCCCGCTAAGATAGACATGGCCATCTCGTGGTTGAGGTGGTTGACTTCTAGCATGACCGCATTGAAACGGCCAAGAAAGCTTTTCAGGGACTCCCCTCTCGTTGCTTGACTTTGGAGAGGGAGTCGGATCTCCGTCGATGGCGGCGGCTGCTGATGAACTGGCTGGTGAATGAGTGGCCCAATTCATCAAAGGAGTTGATGGAGTTTGACTTTAGTGTGCCGAACCATATTCTGACGGGCCCTCTAGAGTAAAGGGAAAGACCCGACATAAGATCGCATTTGATACCCTATAGAACATCATGATAGATCGAAAGTTGCTCAGGTGGTCGTCGGGGTAGGTGGTCCCATTGTACGGCTCGATCGTCGAGAGCTTGATATGAGATGGGACCACCTCCTTCATGATCTTTTCGATGAAGGATGAGCCCTGCTCCACCAGTGGTTGTGGATGGGACGCGTGCTTGACGGCGTCTATTTCTTGGTGCATATCTTGGAGTTGCATCTCCATCCCCTCATTCCGAATAGTTGAAGAGGTTGGGTGGGGTAGATCGTGGCCGCGGTGTCAAATCATGGCGCAAGAAGATCAAAGACAAGGAGCGGGCTCGACGGGACCGATGTAAACTAGTATCTCTGTCCTTTTGCGGTGTGGGTTCCACTTCTTCCTCACGGCTAGGTTGTCGTGGGTGGCTCGTGGCCTTAAGTGGGTTGGGTGGAGGGCTTAGAGAGAAGGTTGTTGCAGAAGGATGCTCTAGAGAAGGTTTTGAAAAGCAATGGTCTCTGCTTAGATTGTGTGGGCTTAGAGTTTCCTTTGAGATGCGTACCTAAGGGGTCTTGGGACTTAGTATTTGTGCGCTGCCAAGAAGGTAAGTAGTTACCTGATTTTTCAGGCACGTTTTAGGGAGTTGGCATCCGATAAGGCCAAAATCTTGTCGGTTACGGAGATTGACGGTCGATGAAGCTGACGAACGCTTTATCAAGAATTTGAAATCCCATTGATCATAGACAGAGTGTTGTATTTGGCTCTCGTTTATGTTTTGGGAAGCTTACTCTGAAATCTTTGTGATCGAGGTAGTTCATCTTTCGAGGTATCCGACGCAGTTTGAAGCAATAATAGGGTTACGTTGAGATGATGAGCATCAACCCTACTGAGATATGGAGATGGCTTAGCCTATCGAGGTACAGAGATAGCAAATAGCAGGTGAAGTTGCTTGTCCTTTTCTGCAAAGAAGAATGATGACAGTTAATGAATTAGAGCTTAGAAGTGGGTTTTACTGTCTGTCACGTCTGTCAATTGATGCGGCGATATTTTTATCCCGCACCAGACATCATCCGATCTTTGGCAGTACAGACAGAGACCTGGCTCAAGAATTTGTGGGCAATTATATGTACTACTGAGCACATGGATATGTTCGATTGATGGTCAATTGGGCTACAGTGAGGCACGTGCCAATATGATAGTTTTGTACGTGTCACGAGACATCACCTTTCAAATCCATTGTATGTCTCTGTCTATATCTTGCCGACACAAAGCAAGAACCATGCCAATAATCTGCCAATAACAGGCAAGATGGACCACATCAAAGAAGCATCTTGTTCCCAGCTACCTGTGGTGCACAAACATGTTCTGGAAACTGAGCTCGCATGAGTTGGCAAGTCATGACTTGCTGTAGCTGTGCTCACCTTCTCAACGCGTGCATATATTATGTAGAACGAACAAGCAAGAGTGCATCATTTTCCAAGGCAGAAAGAGAGGCATCCAAGCATGAATGACACAACCTGCTCATTTTAGGGTGAATTAGTTGGGGCTAGTGGGCGAATCATAGTTGCACTTCAACGCAATCAATTATTAGTTCTTTTAATTACAAATGTTTTAACTTTCATCATTTGTCGAAATCTAAAAGAATTACGAAGAGAAGTATGATTTTCTTATTACTGTTTACTAACCGTTGCAACTATATTTCTACAATAGACTTAGTTCATAGGGTTAGATCAATTAACCAATTATAGTTTAATTATGAGAGAGACGATGAAAAAGCAAACTAAGCAATTGATATGTGGTACTCCCTTTAATAAAACTCATTTTCCATTACTAAAGAAAAAAACTTTAAGGTTAGAATGTGCATTAAAAGAATAATTTTACTTACAAAAATTAGAAATAGTTTCATTACAATCTTGGTAGAATATAATGAAACTAAGCTAGAAAATATTTATACATCTAAGCAATCTTTGGAATTAGAGGCTTAATGGTTCACAGCAAGTTTATGGAACTACACTGGATAAGCCTCTAATGAGAGACTAAATAAAGTAGAATGTCAAAAAAGATTTAGGAAAAAAATGCTTGCTTTTGGCTGCAGATTTAGCAAAAAAAAAAAAAAAAAAACCATGCCCAATATGACTGCTTGCATAGGTATTTGAAGAGAGCTCTTTTATAATGCCGTTGTTATTGAGAACTGTGCGTGTTCTTCAACCTCAAAGTACTCTCATTTGTATAGTTGGCAATTATATATAGGAGGATCATGGCCTACCACCGTAACCTCTGGGATATGATTACCTGATCGTAAAACTTAATCGCGATATTCTTGGAATAGATAACACCTGACGGTTGTATTTTTGAATACCCCATAACTAATGGAGTCTCAACAAATCCCTTGATTTCAGAGGTCTACGTCGCCTTTAAAGGATCACGCGAACCCTCCTTCTCATCATCCTCGAACGCCTCCTTCCCATCATCCTCGTGTGCGCATCTGCTCCTGGTAAGTCCCCTATCCATGTCTGGAAGAGAGAGAGAAAGTCATAGAATGAGAGAGAGAAGAGATTAGAGACGAGAGAGAGAGAGCGCTTGCAGCAGCCGGTTTGATCCTCGGTTCGGGCCCGGCAGCGTGCCCGTCGCCTCACCGGGCCTGAGCTTCGGTCGGAGACCCCCACCGGCACCGGGCAGGCGTCCAGTGGAGGTCCGACCGGCTATGGAGGTCGGCCGTGCTGCCGGTACAGTAATGTGCTGCAGCGAATCGTGAGGGAGAAAGGGGGAAGAAAGAGAGAAATTAGGGAGAGAGAGAGAGGGGAGGCCGGCCGCCGCCGCGAATTTGGCCGGCCGTGTTGCTGGCGTGAATCCTAGCTGCGGCGGATCGTGGAAGAGAAAGAGAGAGATTGGAAGAAATTGGAGAGAGAGAGAGAGGGAAGGGGGGCCGGCCATGGCGGCGGTCGGCTCTGGTTCGGTCACCGACGGCCGGGCCGCCCCTAATTTTAGCCGGCGGTGGCCCTGGACGCCGGCATGGAATGCCTCTGTTTCGGTTGAAACAGAGGAACAACAGAAAAAAGGAAGAGATTGGGCCGGCTGGGCTGAGCCGGTTTTGGGCTTGTTGGACCAGTCTGTGAGCCATTTTTGAGCCGCTGTTTGGGCCCTATAATGGGCCAAAAATGGTAAAATAAAATTATGGCTCGAATCAGGATTGATTCTAGTTTCTGGGGATAATTTTACTTTCCTATTTGGGTGTATACATTGAGAGATATTTGAGCCCAAAGTTTGGTCCATGAAGTAGTCTGGGTAGAGTATTAAGAGTCACTGTATTATTCAGATTTTAGAAACTTAATTATGAAAAATGATGCTGTAGGTGCCCAGGTGTCCAAATAGCTGGGTTATCAATTAGGATTTGTATACTGAGGTAAGTAAGCCAAGTATTATAATTTTATAAATTATTTAATTTGTAAATCGTAAATTTATAATTCGATGCATATTTATGAAATACGAAAAATAAAGTTGCAGTTATACTGAAATAATACATAGTACCATAAATTTTTAAATAAGCATTTGTTATGACTCTTGTAGCAGATAATATTTCGCATGATATGGCTTATATATGTATATGCAAAATTGTAATTATGTTAATCTTATAAAATTATGTTGGTACTATCGAGATGATGATATGCAATTATGATGATGATATTGAAATTACTTGTATGTGTCGCCACGGTTCTCATATGACTTAAAATGTCAAGTGCTACGTGACCCACCTCCACAGGAAAAGATATGTGGAGGACACACATCTGTAAGATGTATTCTGATGATAGATTATGATATGGCATAATATTGGTACCATGACCCTTTCTCTTAGGGGACATTTAAGAGTGATACAATAGATGAGAGTTGTAGGGCCGTGGGACACATAAGAAAACAATGAATGTATAAACAGTGATTTGTTTACATTGCATATTCTAGTATTTATTGTTTAATTAAACTTTCAAATTATTTTGAGCTGATGATATGAATGTGCTGATAGCATGATAAATGTATTTGAAATTGAAAGTTTTTATAAAAATGTGATTTGAGAATATCTTGATATGATATGATAAAATATGATGATTTAAAACTGTATTAGGTTTACTTATTGAGTGTGAGCTCATATAATTCTCACAATGTTTTTCAGAGCCACAGGAGTGAAGAAGGATATTTGGGGTAGATGGAGCTTCTATTAAATAAATTAAGATCCATTATATGGATGTAGTCCAGTATTGCTTATGTGTAGGGCTGGTAGCCCAAGACTGAAAAATATGGTTTGTAATAAATCATGGATTTGGATTTTTTTGCCTTATTGATTTATGTATCGAAATTTGAGACGCATTGCATGCCTGGCATGTGGCGGGTTGTCACCCTAGCTAAAATTTTGAGACTGGAGCGTGACAGCTCTAGTGGTATCAGAGCCTAGGTTATGACATTAGGGATACATATATGATGACACTTTAGGCAAAACACTAGAATGACATTGAGACAATTATAAATTTCAGATATTATGTTTTAAAAACCTGACATTTTAAGTTTACCATGATATTAATTACAACTAATTTATCAGGAGATAGGAATGTCACGTCGCACTAGAAGCCAACAAAATGATGAGGGTTCCCAGGTTGGTAATGCTGGCCAACCGGGAGGTCTGGAAGCCACCGGAGGTGCTGCCCCTACCAACTCAGTCGGGACTGATTAGCAGCGACTCCAGACCGAGATGCTTCAGGTTCTCTCGGGGATGACGCAGTCGATGCAGGACATGCATCATCAGATTCTGCAGGCCTTGTCCACTCAGCATGCTCCCACTGCCCGCAGACTCAGCCTACCCCTCCTGCTCCACAAACTCAGCCAGCCTTGCCTACTCATCCTCCACCATTGACCCAGCCTACTCCATCTCAATCCTGGATAGGGGTTGGCCGCAGCTTTGCAGACTTCAAGAAGTTTGCCCCTGCCCCTTTCTCTGGATCCACCAACCCTGTTGATGCTGAGCGGTGGATGCGAGACATGGAGAAGGCTTTTACGGCCCATGGTAGTCAGGATATGGAGCGATCAGATTTGCCACCTATCTTCTCCAGGGAAAGCTTATGATTGGTGGTTAGTTGAGGAGCAGCGTCGGGATGGACAAGTTATTTTTGGGGAGAGTTTAGGGAGGTATTCTTCGACAAATACTTCCCTAGGAGTGTACAGAGACAGATGGAATCAGAGTTTATCAAATTGGAGCAAAGGAATCTGTCTGTGGCCCAGTATGAAGCTGAATTTACCAGGTTGACCCGTTTTACTCCAAATATTATGACTAATGAAATGGCCAAGATTACCAAATTCACTGAGGGACTGCGACCCAGGCTGAGGCAAGCAGTCAACGCATTTAAGCTTCTCACTTACAGTGCTATGGTGAATAAGGCCTTGGTGATTGAGAGAGATATGAATGCTGTTTAGAAAGATTGGGAGTAACGGAGGAAGAGGAAAGTGCCTAATTCTGGCCAATCCCTAGCTTAGGCCAAGAAGAAAGGTGCACATCAGGCCCCAGCTGAACCACAGAATAAGGAGGCTCGTTGCATTCATTGTGGGAACATCCACCCTGGAAAGCCTTGCCGCAGATTGACTGGTGCCTACTTTATCTATAGGAAAACTGATCACAAGATTGCTACCTGTCCCTTTCGGAAGGATCAATAGCCTTCTGCAAGTCAAGGAATGAGCCAGCAGCATCAACAGCAGCCACCAAGGACCCAGGGAAGGGTCTTCAACCTCACTCAGCAGGATGCTGACGCCTCTAATTCTGTGGTGATAGGTATACCATTTAATTTTATATCTAGTATTACATTCTTACCTAGTGCAATGCATTGATAATTAATTAGAAGTTAGGTTCAGTCTTTGAAGTTAAAACAAATTACACTTATGTACAGGAATGATTAAAGTAGGTACTGCTTATGCTCAAACTTTAATTGATCCGGGTGCCACGCATTCTTTCATATCTGACATCTATCTTGACAAGAATGCATCATTGACACATATTCCTCTGGAGCAAGAGTTGCATATTGCGTTTCCGAATGGAGATCTTATGAAAGTTGGCATAGTATGCAAATCTTGCCCAATTATCTTGGAGAATAGGAGATTGAATGCTGATCTCATTGTCCTTCCACTGAAGTTTTTCGATGTTATCCTTGGAATGGATTGGTTGGCCTCCTATCATGCTTCAGTAGACTGCTTCAGGAAGATTGTCAACTTCAAAACTCCAAGTCAGCCTGAATTCAGTTTTATTGGTGGTCAGAAACACCTAGCCTCAGTGTTCATATCAGCGATGCAGGCTGGAAAGTATCTGATGAGTGATGGTCAAGGATTTCTTGCTGTAGTCAAAGACCTTCAGTAGGAAGAGACCAAGTTGGAGGATATTCCTATAGCTCAAGAATTCCCTGATGTCTTCCCTGAGGATTTGACTAATTTACCCCCTGATCGTGAAGTCGAGTTCTCTATTGATCTAGTTCCTGGAACTGGACCTATATCAAAGGCCCCTTACCGCATGGCCCCGGCTGAGCTAAAGGAACTTAAGGATCAATTGCAGGAGCTCCTAAATCGGGGATTTATCAGACCCAGTGCTTCTCCTTGGGGTGCTCAAGTTCTATTTGTTAAGAAGAATGATGGCAGTCTTCGACTATGCATTGATTACCGGGAAATCAATAAGGTAACAGTGCGAAATAAGTACCCTCTGCCGAGGATTGACGACTTGTTTGATCAACTCCAAGGAGCTCGGATATTTTCAAAGATTGATCTCAGGTCAGGGTACCATCAACTCAAAGTCAAGGAGGGAGATGTGCCTAAGACAGCATTCAGAACCAAATATGGCCACTATGAGTTCTTGGTGATGCCGTTTGGGTTAACTAATGCCCCAGCAGCATTCATGGACTTGATGAACAGAATTTTTAAACCATATTTGGATCAGTTTGTGGTGGTTTTCATTGATGATATTTTGATATATTCCAAGAGCCATAAGGAGCATGAGGACCACCTGAGGATCGTGCTACAGATTCTTTGAGAGAAGAAGCTTTATGCCAAGCTGCAAAAGTGTGAATTTTGGTTAGATCAAGTATCTTTCTTGGGTCATATAATCTCTAAAGATGGTGTGTTTGTGGACCCGAAAAAGATTGAAGCTATCATTAGTTGGAGCCGACCTTCCAATGTGGCTGAAGTCATAAGCTTCTTGGGGTTAGCTGGGTATTACCATAAATTTGTGGAGAATTTCTCTCGCATTGCTCTACCCTAACTCGCTTAACCCAAAAGCGAGTGAAGTTTGACTGGACAGTGGAGTGTGAGAAAAGTTTCCAGGAGTTAAAGCAGTGCCTGGTATCAGCTCCCATTCTTGTTCTTCCGACAGGATCTGAAGGTTTTACTATATACACTGATGCCTCTCGGAAAGGATTGGGATGTGTTTTGATGCAGAATGAAAGGGTGATAGCTTATGCCTCCAGACAACTGAAACCTTATGAGCAGAATTATCCTACTCATGATCTGAAATTGGCTGCTGTAGTTTTTGCTCTGAAGATTTGGTGGCATTATTTATATGGAGTGTCATGTGATGTGTGTACAGATCATAAGAGTCTAAAATATATTTCACACAGAAGGAGCTGAATTTAAGGCAGAGGAGGTGGTTGGAACTATTAAAGGATTATGACCTGAATCTACAGTATCATCCTGGGAAGGCCAATGTAGTGGCTGATGCTTTGAGCAGAAAATTCTTTCTGAGTTAGCTGCTATGATTACTTCCCAGCCTCACATATTGAGAGATCTGGAGAAGTGGGAAGTTGGTTTGAGAGTACAACAGTCTGATGGGCTTGTTGCAGCACTTGTACTCCAGCCGACCCTGGTTGACAGAATCAAGTCCTCTCAAATAGAAGATCCATATTTACAAAAGATTAAAGAAGTTGTGCAGTCAGGAGTTCAGAATGAATTCTATGTAATGGAGGATGGATCCCTGAAATTTGAAGGAAGACTTTGTGTGCCAAACGTTGAGGAGCTAAAGGCCGAAATTTTGAAGGAGGCTCACTACTCTCCCTATACTGTGCATCCAGGTGGCACTAAGATGTACAGAGACTTAAAGAAAAATTTTTGGTGGAAAGGTATGAAGAGGGAGATTGCTCAGTATGTGGCCAAGTGCTTGGTGTGTCAGAGAGTGAAGGCCGAGCATCAAAGGCCTGCGGGACCTCTTCAGTCTCTGATGATTCCATAGTGGAAATGGAAAAAGATTACAATGGACTTTGTGACTGGTCTGCCCAAAACTTCCAGGAGTAATGATGCGGTTTGGGTTATTGTGGACAGACTAACAAAATCAGCTCATTTCCTACCTTTCAGAGTTGGGGTCTCTAGTGAAAGATTGGCTAATTTGTATATTAAGCAGATCGTGAGACTCCATGGTGTTTCTGTATCTATTGTCTCAGATAGGGATACCAGGTTTGTGTCCCAGTTCTGGCAGAGTCTTCATAAGGCCATGGGGACCAAATTAAACTTCAGCACTACCTATAATCCCCAGTCAGATGGACAATCAGAGAGGACCATACAGATTCTGGAAGACATGTTGCGAGCCTGTGTGATGGACTTGGGTAGAGCTTGGGATAACCACTTACCTTTGGTGGAGTTTGCATATAATAATAGTTACCAAGCCAGCATTCAGATGGCTCCATTTGAAGCTCTGTATGGTAGGAGGTGCAGATCTCCTATATGTTGGGATGACGTGGGGGAAAGGAAATTGCTAGGCCCTGAGCTGATTCAGCAAACAGTAGATAAGGGGCATTTGATCAGGGAGCGTCTTCGTACAGCTCAGAGCAGGCAGAAGAGCTATGCTGATGTAAGAAGAAGGGAATTGGAATTCCAGGTTGGGGACCATATTTTCTTAAGGGTATCACCAACCAAAGATGTGATGAGATTTGGGATTAGAGAAAAGCTGAGTCCGTGTTATATTGGACCTTTTGAGATCTTGAGTAGAGTCGGGGAGGTTGCTTATAGCATGGCACTGCCTCCGATTTTAGCTGGGGTACACAATGTTTTTCATGTCTCTATGTTGAGGAAGTATATTTTCGATCCCAGCTATGTCATAGCATATGAGCCTATACAATTGAGGAAAGATTTATCATATGAGGAGCATCTTGTGCGTATCGTGGACCGCGAGGATCAGGTTCTTAGACGGCGTATCATTCCCTATGTCAAGGTACAATGGAGTAATCATTCTAAGAGAGAGGCTACTTGGGAACTTAAGGAGGAAATGAAAAAGAAGTATCCACAACTAATTGTATCTTAATATAGTTAATGACGTAGCTACGACTGTTGACTTTTGAATAAAGACTTAGTTGATTGTGTGACAAATTGGAATTCTAAATTCCTTTAATGAAAGTGTATCAATTTCGAAGCTGAAATTTTTATAAGGAAGGGAGAATGTAACCTCCAGGATATGATTACCTGATCGCGAAACTTAATCGCGATATTCTTGGAATAGATAACACCTGATGGTTGTATTTTCGAATACCCCATAACTAATGGAGTCTCAAATCCCTTGATTTGAGAAGTCTGCGTCGCCTTTAAAGGATCACGCGAACCCTCCTTCTCATCATCCTCGAACGCCTCCTTCCCATCATTCTCGTGTGCGCATCTGCTCCTGGTAAGTCCCCTATCCATGCCTGGGAGGGAGAGAGAGAGAAAGTCATAGAATGAGAGAGAGAGAAGGGATTAGAGATGAGAGAGAGAGAGCTTGCAGCAGCCGGTTTGATCCTCGGTTCGGGCCCAGCGGCATGCCCATCGCCTCACCGGGCCTGAGCTCCAGTCGGAGACCCCCACCGGCGTCGGGCAAGCGTCCGGTGGAGGTTCGGCCGGCCATGGAGGCCGGCCGTGCCCTCGGCACAGTAATGTGCCGCGACAAATCGTGAGGGAGAAAGGGGGAGAAAGAGGAAAATTAGGGAGAGAGAGAGGGGAGCCGCGGCCGGCTCTGGCCCAACCACCGGTGGCCGGGCCGCCCCGAATTTGGCCGACCGTGTCGCCGATGTGAATCCTAGCTGCGGCGGATCGTGGAAGAGAAAGAGAGAGATATGAAGAAATTGGAGAGAGAGAGAGAGAGAGGGAAGGGGGGCCGACCGCAGCGGCGACCGGCTCTGGTCCAGCCACCGACGGCCGGGCCGCCCCTAATTTTGGCCGGCGGTGGCCCTGGCCGCCGGCACGGAATGCCCCTGTTTCGGTTGAAATAGGGGAACAGCAGAAAAAAAAGGGAAGAGAATGGGCTGGCTGGGCTGAGCAGGTTTTGGGCCTGTTGGGTTACTCTATGAGCCATTTTTGAGCCACTGTTTGGGCCCTGTAATGGGCCGAAAATGGTAAAATAAAATTATGGCCTGAATCAGGATTGATTCTAGTTTCTGTGGATAATTTTGCTTCCCTATTTTGGTGTATACATTGAGAGATATTCGAGCCCAAAGTTGGGTCCGTGAAGTGGTCTGGGTAGAGTCTTAAGAGTCACTGTATTATTCAAATTTTAAAAACTTAATTATGAAAAATGATGCTGTAGGTGCCCAGATGTCAAAATAGCTGGGTTATCAACTGGGATTTGCGTACTGAGGTAAGTAAGCCAAGTATTATAATTTTATAAATTATTTAATTTGTAAATCATGAATTTATAATTCGATGCATATTTATGAAATGCGAAAAATAAAGTTGCAGTTATACTGAAATAATACATAGTACCATGAATTTTTAAATAAGCATTTATTATGACTCTTGTAGCAGATAAAATTTCGCATGATATGGCTTATATGTGTATATGCAAAATTGTAATTATGTTAATCTTGTAAATTTATGTTGGTACTATCGAGATGATGATATGCAATTATAATGATGACATTGAAATTACTTGTATGTGTCGCCATGGTTCTCATATAACTTAAAATGCCAAGTGCTACGTGACCCACCTCCACATGGGAAGATATGTGGAGAACACACATCCGTAAGATGTGTTCTGATGATAGATTATAATATGGCATAATACTGCCAGGGCCATTCCTCTTAGAGGACATTTAGAGTGATACAATAGATGAGTGTTGTAGGGCCGTGGGATACATAAGAAAACAATGAATGTATAAACAGTGATTTGTTTACATTGCATATTCTAGTATTTATTGTTTAATTAAACTTCCAAATTATTTTGAGCTGATGATATGAATGTGCTGATAGCATGATAAATATATTTGAAATTGAAAGTTTTATAAAAATGTGATTTGAGAATATCTTGATATGATATGATAAAATATGATGATTTGAAACTGTATTAGGCTTACTTATTGAGCGTGAGCTCATATAATTCTCACAATGTTTTTCAGAGCCACAGGAGTGAAGAAGGATATTTGGGGTAGATGAAGCTTCTATTAAATAAATTAAGATCCATTATATGGATGTAGTCCAGTATTGCTTGCGTGTAGGGCTGGTAGTCCAAGACTGAAAATTATGGTTTATAATAAATCATGGATTTGAATTTTTTTTTCTTATTGATTTATGTGTCGAAATTTAAGACGCCTTGCATGCCTGACATGCGGTGGATTGTTATTCTAGCTAAAATTTTAGGATTGGTGCGTGACGACCACTTTCTTATTTCTTTCTACTTTCTTAATTTTAGAAGCTTATCTTCATTGCCTTTGAATAACTGCCTTAGAGTCCCATCTTTTCTGTTATTTCAAACAGTCCGCATATGACCGTTTTTTCTGCCAACGCTAAGCAATGACTTTTAACATTCCAATATAATCCCAGCTGATAGGAATATACCTTTTGCTTTCCATCCAAGAGGCAGAGAATTTAAAGCCTAGTGGTGGTGGTGGTCTTTCCATCACTTATTCATGTTTCTAAAATACTAAAAAACAAATAATTGATAAAATTTAAAAAACTTAAAAAATAATTATAAAATTCATACTAACATATGAATATATACTTATATAGAAATATATAAATAAATATTTAGATTATTATAAATAATAAATAACTTTAATCAATAAGAAATATAAATATATCACTCCCTCTTTTTCCATCATTTAGAATTTAAAAAATGCCTTGTCATTTTCAATATATATAATTCATACAAATCATTTAATCTTCTTCATTTCAACCTCAAACGATCATTCGTAGAACTAATGTTGTTTGCAAGCATTACTACGAATAATATAAATTTTATGGTGCTTAGAATAATTCATATGATAATAATCACCACTTACAAATCATGTTTGAAAATCATTAAAAAATAATATACAAGCCATGAATCTTGGAGTGCTTTTTACAAATCGCTCCCCCTTGCATGCGTTCAGTGGTGAGCCCTCAACCAGAAGTTGTTAAATTCCGTTCCAACATTGGTTCCGTCAAAAACTCATATCATCGTATCACTGATTCAATCGGGTCACTAATTAAATTATTAATTAATTATTTTAAATATATATTTTTATATTAATAAAAATTAATTTTTAATAAAAATTTTAAGATTAATATATAATAAAATCTGTGATTTCATTTAATTTGATAAGGATCAATCTATTCGAATCAAACGGATTAATTGAATTATTTAAGATTAATATGATAATAAAATTTATGATTTTATTTGATTTAAATTGGGTTGATCGGATTTATAAATGAATTGAATGGATTAATTAAATTATTTTAAATTACTTATATATTTGATTTTATATTAGAACTGGATTGACTTTAACTTTTTTGGATTCCAGTTCAATCGGTCGATCGATTTCCAACAACTATGCCATCAACGACCCTTCAGGCTCTCGTATGGATATGGATGAAGGGTAAGGCGTAAGCGACGTTCAACGCAGAGAGGACGCAACCTTGACCGTGTCGAGGCCGAGTTAAAACTCGCGGTGCGGACTGGCGCGGGTTGCTTGCGCGGCAAGAAAGCGGGGCCAAGGCGGTGCGACGGAAGACTTTAAGCGCATCGAGAACGTTAGCAGTGACGTCGCATCCACTAACATCAGCAACCCATCGGCCAGGCCTTATCGCGTCAGGCTTCGCGCCAGCAAAGTTTTTATTATTATTATTATTATTTTTCAGCGAAGCCATGCACGTGAGGCTGCGGCCCGTCCCATGTGCTCGCATGCCATCAAAACTCGAAGAAGTGGCGTTATTCAATGAATCATAGGACTTTAGTAGAGCCGTTGGACTTGTGGTTCTAATGAAATATTTATTAAAATTTATTATTATATATTTTATAAATAATTTTTTAATTAATGTTGAAAAATTAAAAATATCTTATAATTGATAAACTAGTTTTGAAAAATAAAAAAACGATCGCATTCAATATTAATTGTTTGGAAAATAAATATTGAATTTGTTATGAATGAGCGCAAGAAACTATGTTCAATCAGTTATCCAATATAGGAGGTTTGATCTTTTGAAAGACAGGTTTTGTAAATGTTTTCGTTGTTCTTACAAGTAGAGATATTAATAAATAAAAATTTAGTTTGACCAAAAGAATTAAGTCTGTCGCTTATAAAAAGTTTGATAATTTTGTAACTCAATCTGAGATGTCAAAAAAAAAAAAAAAAACTCAACAAATAGTAATAAAGAAGATTATAAATTATATTAAGTCTGAAAGTGTATAAAGGTTTAATATTAATATTATGGAATTTGATGCTATTTGTTTAATATTAATATTAATGTTATAAATTATATTAAGTGGTTGTTGTTACAAAATATTTACAATTTATAATCTTGGCATGTAGGTGATTCCAAAAGCACTTGCTGTCGCATTACCTTCCTTGCTCCACAAATGAACAATCTAACCTTTTAGATTCACGTATATACTTTTTTAAGCATAGTTATTAGGTTCGATCTGAACATTAACTCGATCAAGGATTCGGGTATGGATCATTGGTTCAATCATTGAGTCATTTGATTGAATCATCGATCAATTATTTTAATATAAAAATATATTTATCTTAATAAAAAATAATTTTTAATAAAAAAATTAATGTTAACATAATAATAAAATTTATGATTTCATTTGATTGAAACTGAATTGATCAGTTTATGAGTAATTCGAATGATTGATCAAATTATTTTATTTTAAATTACTTATACATTTTATTTTATGTTAGAATTAGACGACTTAATCTTGAGTTTTGAATCAATCGATTGTGATTGATCCAGTTGTGGCAGCTTTGGACGCTTCCATGGCACTCAGTTTGTTGAACCTAATGAATAAGTTTCCATTGGACCAGTGGCAGGCCTTTGGTCGGAAAGGAGAAAGGACGAAAGCCATTTATTTTTGTATTTGACTCTTAAATTTTTAATTTGAAAAGGGGCAATTTGACAAGGATCGATCATCGGTGAAAAGTTACTGCTTGTGAGGATGGATCCGTCTTTACCTAACTAAAACATTATAATTCTCGAGAAAGAGACAGGGAAGGAAGACCCAATCGATTTCATGAGTAAATGAAATATTACGACTAATATTCAAATTGTATCGACGAGCTTAATTGAAGATCTGCATGCATGAAAACTCTTGCAGGCCAGCAAAGCTGCACCATTGATTATATTATAAAAATATATTTTAATAGATTTTTGTATAACACGTCGCATGTCTTTGCTTTCCAAATTCGAGCCTTTTTCTATATCGTACTTCCATTGGATTGGGGCTTGCATCTAAAAAATTATTCATGATAGGATTTAAAGTTTTGTATAATTAAATTTTTTATATACAACAATTTCGTAGCTCATTAACCAAATTTCTTCACAGGAATTATTGATTCTCTATTTTATTCTCTTATCTAATACTTTTATTTTAATTTATCTCTCAAAGGTCATAATTTATCTCTAAATGAGGCTTTAATTATTTTTTATTAATATACTTTTTCTAAAGAGATCGAGCTCCAATTCGATAGTCAAAGGCTATTCTTTATTATTTTTATCGTATGCTTTTATACCTTAAGATTTTCTACTATTTATGGCAATACTTACGTGTACCTCATCATAATAAAAAAACGTCTTACCAAATTAGGTTTTTTTTTTCCTTTTTTTTTTTTGAGATGATAGTAAGAAGTAAGTAGTACCTACCTAATTTAATAACATAATAAATTTGAATAAATGGAAATAGAACTTAAAACCAAATAATTAGCATATAATTTGAATGGCTTCATCAATTGAGTTATTTGACACCCATATTTTTTTTTAATTATAAACGGATGATCACAGAATTTAGGATAGTCAAGCCAATATATCAAATATAAAATTTGAGAAGATCACCCGATAAAGTCAACCGATAATCAGCATCAAGGATTGAAGTGGTGGGCGATTCGACAGCTACTCAACTGATGAAGCATAGACCGAATGTCGCAAATCAGAGGGTTAATAGGATGATGGCCGCCTAGATTCTGTCGGAGCCATCGAACAACCGTAATGAAGTTTCCCTCTATGATAAGCCTAAATACAATAGCATAAGAGATACGAATCCATACAGCGTACAGCTAGCAGACGGTACAGATAGATCAAAAATCAAACCACTGCCATCAATATCAACCCTTCGTATTCACGTATAACAAAAGCTGATTCTGCCAAACGGTTTTGAATACTATCATTAAAATTAACTTTGACAATTCCTGATGAAGGGGGTTTCCAATAGAACCGTCTAACATCAAAATTTGACACCCATGTTTAACGTGACTTCCAGCTTAACAATATTTTGCGTGTCTTTTAATGTACCTATCTTGGCCTGGGTTTATGCTAAATTTTAGGGATAGAATGGACAACGAAACTTTTCAGGAGCTACTTATGGTGCACGAAATCCAGCCGTGCCACGTGCTGAAATACCGGAGTAGCCGGTGGCTCCGGTACGATGATGTTGCTGCTAGAAACCAACCACGTCACCACTCATCAGCCAAAGAAGGCCGGTTGGTGTAGCGTCCCCCGCAGCTGACCTCCCCGTATCTTCTCTCCCTAAGCTCGGCATGATCTCCCCCTGCAACCACGTGCGTGAATGGCCCCCGCTGGCGATGCAGGCCATGACGTCACCCGCAGGTACCAACGAAAGCTCACCGAACGCTATGCTGGAAAATCCCCTCCCCGAGCCGGTTGCTTTGACCGCTCGTGGGACGTCGACCCTTCCATCTCTTTGACCGACGTTTCCCCCATAAATAAACCAAAGAAAAGGATAAGCTCAGACGGGAGCGAAACTTCCTCGGCGCAGCCGTCTCCCCTGCGGTCGCCGCTTGTGGGCCAACCCACGAGAAAGAGCAACGCAGCGCCAGCCAGCACCATGGACGGACCGCCACAGTGTCCACGTTTATATAAAGCCCTTTCCGGGTTCTTGAGAGGCTCGAATCCCGTCTACACCCCACGAGAAACCCCTCCCACCTTCCGCAAACGCCACCGACTTACCGGGTTTCACAAGCCAAGGCGACCAAGACGTTATCAGCTCTGAGAGTAGGAATGACGGGGAGGAGAAGAGACGCCGAGGCTGAGCTCAACCTGCCGCCGGGTTTCCGATTCCATCCCACCGACGAGGAGCTTGTCGTCCATTACCTCTGCCGCAAGGTCTCCTGCCAGCGCCTCCCCGTTCCCATCATCGCCGAGGTCGATCTCTACAAGTACGACCCTTGGGATCTACCAGGTACCACCACATCAAACACCTTGCTCCGATTGAGTCCAAAGTTTTCGATGCATGTTCTGTTTTCAATTCTTTCGATGCTGGTAGTGGTTCTTATTCGCGACTGGTTTTGTTTGGTGTTTGAAGCAGAGAAGGCGTTGTTTGGACAGAAGGAATGGTATTTCTTCACGCCGCGCGATCGGAAGTACCCGAACGGGTCGAGGCCTAACAGGACCGCCGGGAGGGGATACTGGAAGGCGACAGGGGCCGATAAGCCGGTCACGCCGCCTGGGAGCAATCGGCCTCTTGGGATAAAGAAGGCTTTGGTGTTCTACCATGGAAAGGCCCCGAAAGGAGTCAAGACCGATTGGATCATGCATGAGTACCGGCTCGCAGACGCCAATCGAGCCGCCAGCAAGAAGGGCGGTCTCAGAGTATGTCATCAGAAACAGAGCCTCCTTTCGATACCATTTACTTCTCAGTCATTAATAGAACTAATCGGAGTACTTGTTTCATCGTTGTTTGCAGTTGGATGAGTGGGTGCTTTGTCGATTGTACAACAAGAAGAACAACTGGGCGAAGATCCAGCAGGGATCCTTTGAAGAGATGACAGATTCGATGGAGGCTTCGGACAGTTTCAGGACTCCAGAATCAGACATCGAGAATGAAGTCTTCCCGGACTTTGATGGAGCTCAGCTATATCAAGCTTCTCTAGGAGTTCAAGCAATGAGAGCCAACAACAATGACGGCTTTCAGATGATAGAGCGACGGAAAGAGGACATCGACTGGTGGTCTGACTGGAATCTAGATGATTTGCAGAGCTCTTTGGAAGCATTTGGAGCGACGCCTGATATCGATTTGCTGAACCAGGATTACTACTTCTCGACGATCGGTTCTCCGTCCCTGAAGCCGAGCCAAACCAACATGCCACCCTTCTAAACTTAAAGAGGGTTCTCACAGAAGCCATTGTATTTAGAGTAGCACGATGGGTAGTAGCGTAGCAAGTTGCTCGCATATTATAGTGTAGGATTCATTTGTTTGTTCTGTTCTTGTTTTCCGTCATATTTTTAAACAGTAGTCATTTGTTTGGAAGGGGAGAAGGCGGTTAGTGGTGTAGATATATGATTAACATCAGTTGTGGAAGTAAATCTAGATTTAGTTTATCAAAAAATGTAAGGTTTCGTTTTTAGATAAATTGAAGCAGAATTCCTACAGCTTGATGCGAACACTCTTTTGATCATTTGTTTGGAAGGGGAAAAGGCTGGTTAGTGGTGTGTGTGTATATATATATATATATATATATGATAACATCAGTTGTGGAAGTAAATCTTGATTTAGTTTATAAAAAAATGAAAGTTTTGGTTTTCAGAAAAATTGAAGCAGAATCCTACAGCTTGATGTGAAGACTCTTTTGAGCCATGGATATGGTTATCTTTTGAACATTAAAAAGTTTTTTGACAGGGATCATCAACTAATGTCTCTGTGATAAGTTTCCTATTACTTTAGGAACAAGGTAAGGAAAGAATGTTCTTATTAATGTGGTCTACCGGGCAATATAGACAGTTTCAGGTCAGAATTGGACCCAGGCCTCTTGATTCTATGCGAAGATAAACAATTGAAAAATCTAAAATCAACCTCAGACAATCTGTCTGCTTGACATGGCACACCGCACGTGTTGCAGACAAATCCATGCTACACGATAAGCTTGGTTGTTTGGTTGTCTATTTGTTCGACTGCATCTCATTGTAAACTCTCAAATAATTTTAAGTGAATTTTAAGTTCATAATATTCATAGAATGATGAGCGAGCATCGTTCTAATAGCTTGATCTGCCACAAATATAATGTTGTGCTCTACTTTTATGATTTCCATTTGCATGCAAATGAATAAGAATTCCGTAATTAGCAGTTGTCTTGAGCAGGTCATTCCTGATTCAAAAATCAAAGTTTGACTCCTCTTTCTTCTGCATACTGATCATGGGCCCAGCAGGAATCCATTGGACATGTTGGCAGGAAGAGGGATCTGCCCATAGTTCACAAGCTTGAGATTATCTAATCAAAACCAAGTTACTATCAGGAGAGGTTCCTAATAAGCTTAGCAAACTTATATATATATATATATATATATATATAGTGTGTGTCAAACTTATAGATGATTCCTCCAATGACTGACAAAGCTAAGCATCAATCTGGGGGATGCACAATGAAATAAAACACGTAGCACAACGAAATGACTCTTTTCAAACAAAGCAGGGCAGGGCTTTTGAGAGTGGGACGATCAAGGCTTTTAAGCTAAAATCAAGCATGAGTTGCGAACATTAACAAGATTTACGGAATGGTTATAGATTTGGAAAGCATTCCTTCAAAGAGAGGAGGGAGAAGAAAAGGGCAACAGCTCTCTCCTTTTGTTTTGAGATGGGCAGAACCACCTGTAAGTTCCTGAGAGAGGATCCCACGAACGGAAACAATTTTCATGCTGGATACTTGTTTCCTCTAGTCTACGCTGGAATGCCTAGATAAAACTAAATAAAACAGGCCGTTAGATACTTGTTTCCTCTGGTCTATACGCGGGAATGCCTAGATAACAACTAAATAAAACAGGCCATTATACCCTCTAGAGTGCCTGTAACCAATAAATAAAATAGGCCGTCATATCCAGCAATTGTTTATCTAGATTTCGTTGTTGGTAGTACCAAACTCTAGCATCAATTGGTAGAGAACAATGATCTACCAGAAATATAATTGAAGACGTTTATGTCTAAGATTTGCCTGCCATGTCTTGGTTGCATCTTCCCTATGTCTCTCTCCTGGTTGAAGCAGCTGATATACTTAAGCAAACAGTGGTTAAAGCGATGTAGGATTTTCAAATTTAGCTTCCAACATGATGACAATGTGAGGTTATTCCCAAGAACATCAAAGATTTTCAGCCCAAAAAATGTTACCATTGAGTCTCACATTTTTCACCTTTCGCTGATTTCTAACCAGGAATGATAAGCAAAGGAACGCTAAATGAGAATTGCTGACAGAGGAGTCGAGTCTCTGCTAGCCAAACTACACAGCATTTACATTAGATCTGGTTTTCTTCTAATAAGGGGGTTCTGTTCACCGTTCTTAGTCTCTGTGGAATTGAATAAAAATGAATTAGAGCTTAAAATCATGCATTCCAACGCATTTGAGATGTCAGAATATTATCAGAGGACTGGAGGAAGGAAAAGACCAAATTATGCATCATCGCTGCTCCAACTCAAAACTTTGCTGCCAACAAAATTCTGAGCAGTAGAAGGAAAAAGCTTTCATTGCAGCAACTAAATCTCCCAATATTTTGTAACAAATGAAAGGTGGTTACATTAGTATCCTGAAAGAAGCCCAGAGGCTGCAGAGTTCACTAATATAAGCCTGAGTCAACGAAACTGAAGAAAAAAGAAGAAAAAAAAAAAATCTGAAGAATCCTATGAAAGAATGTCAAAGCAGTCATCAAAAAAGCAGCTAGAACAGCGCCAGGTCCTGAAAAAATGAAGCTTGTGATCCTTCAATCTTTACACTCTATGCTGGTGGTTTTGGCTCCATGATGCATGCTGCTCTCTGACCCATGGTAGAATTGGGTACCAGAGCAAGGAAAAGAGAAAAACCCAGTTAGCTGTACAGAGGAAGCAGCAGATATGCTGGCACACCCTCAAAAGGGGTATATCATAGTCAGGAAGACGACAAGCATTACTCATCAACAGCTTCAGATGCCAGAGTTCCTTGCCTTCATGGGCGAGAGGCATTCTTGAGGATTAGCATAAAAATAGTCCTCCTCCTTTGGCCGTCCAGGAATAACCTTCCTTACCGTTGGCTGGCCCATTCGGTTATTGTGTACCTCTTGAACGACACTAGAGAACTGATCCCAAGATATTTTCCCATCTTTGAGGAGATCCAAAAGCTTTACTAGTTCTTTTCTATCCAACAAAATGGTCTTACGGAAGCCAGTAAACCTATCCAGACAAAAGAGAGACCAGTTCAATGAATGTATAAAATGAAGGGATCTGAACAGAGAGCAAATGAAAATTTTAAGGAGTTCCTAAACCTGGGAATTCATTCAGTAACCAAAACAAAATTTTCATCACAAACTTGTATCTTTATGATATGTACTTAAATGTATGTTATTAAATGTTCTCAACATGTACTTGGTTCAGATAAAAAGATGTAAAAAGGAAAACAAACATCACAAAAAAGACATGATTCTTATGAGCTTCTCAACTGGAGGGATTTTAGAGGTAACCAAGAAAAGAAGCAAAAGAAATGAATTTGGAAAAACACAAACCTGCGGTGTCCCTCTACAACTTTTGCCATATTTCCATCATAACTGGGGACAAAAACATCGCTGCAACAGAAACCAGATAATCTAGTGCAGCCATCTGAGTTGAGTGATTCTGGAAAGGCCTCAACTCATCAGGACTAAGAAGCATCTCCTTTCTTACCTGTAATTGGGAAGGTAAATGATGATAATCAAAGCAACATCTTAAAAATCATATCGAGATGACTAAGAATAGGGGCATACTATATTAGGATATGCAGCCCTCAGAGCAGCCAGCCTTCTTTCACCACCGTAGATCTCCCCGGAGGCAATGTATATTTGGGTGTCCTTCGTGAAGTCTAGTGCTTGTAAGACCAATGATATTTCCTCAGGGGTAAGAGGGCACAAACCTTCAAGTCTTTTGTGTTCGGACACTATTTCCTTTTCTTTCCACCATGGAAATGCATATCTAAAAGTTCAAGTGCAAAACAAATGCCATCGATGATTTTTAAGTGGAAAGTATACCAGAACAAGCACCAAAGGCAAGAGTAAACAGCAAACCTCATCCTTGTGAGTTCCTCCGCTTCTTTGTCAGAGCATCCATGTGTACAACCAGAAAAAGATAGCATGTCCATCTCATATCGCAGATGAAGTACAACAAAGAACCCCTTTCTACGAAGAATTGAGACAAGCTTGTCACCTAAGGCCTCAATTTGTGGTGTAAATTTTAAAGCCTCATAATTAACACGGCAACGAAGCTTTTGAAGCTCAATGGGAGGGCCATTGTTTGCAAGACGAGCATCCGATTTATTAAAGTGGATCACTTTGTGCTTCTTTACAAGGGGCAAGATCTGCAAGCAACATAAAGTTTTGCAAGAAACTCTGTGCTTGAAGTATCCATAGGAGGAATGCTGTGTAGTAATAAGAAGAAAAGGTTCCCTTGGCTAACCTTCATCAAGTAGTATTTCTCTCTAGACCAGCTGACCGGAGGGAGAGAAAATATTGCCTTGTGGAATTTTCCACCAAATTTGTCTGGAAGTTTTTTGATGATCTTTACTTCATCTCTCAAGGAATTAATGAAATGATTAACATTAAATATATCCACAAAGTCACTGCATAGCATGTTGAGTACAGTCAGAAAAAAAAAACCATTCCATAACAATAGTACAACATAAGCCTGCAAGCTAAAAATGAACTTCATACCTAGGATCAGCCCAGAACGATGTTTTATCAAGTTCAGGAACTACCATGGTTAGATTCAGATAGCGTGCAACGGTAACCATATCGCAGATCTGAAAGGTCCCAAACTATTATAAGAACATACTATTGACAGCAGCAACTGAAGTTTTCTAATCACACGTAATCTGGAGGGCCTGAGAAAAATAGATTAAGTAAATTAAGGTAAAATTTACAAACCGCAGCTCGCATTTGATTCAAACCACCATTGCATGACACCAGAAGATAACCATTGCTTTTGTAAATCCCTGGACAAAATGGTTCACAGAGTTAGGGGGGAAGGTAATAAAGTAATTCTAAACTATGTTGAAATTAATACAAAGTAGCATAAGGTTAACTATAGCATGGTTTCTTATTATAACAACAGTAAGCAACATTTGATAGGAAAATTTATTGACACTTTGTATGGGCATGTAGTAATACTGTTGGAGCTAGAGCTTACATATGACAGATGGATGACAAAAAAATTAACATGATATGAAACAGATAAAAGAAAATTAATGAGTCTTCTCATCAAAAAAAGGCAAAAAAAAGAAGGAAAACAGCATTAGCTTAAAACAGTGACATCAAGCCAGTTACTTCCAAATTAGGCTGATTCTGGGCAACTTCTCACACAGATACACCCATGAAAGTAACCACTCAGTAGATTGTGTAAACATTAAGCAACTTGTGGAGCAAAATAGAATGTGTAATGGTAATGTTCAACATAAGTGAAAGAGTGAGAGAAGTAGAAATGTATAAAAATTAAGGGACCACAGATTTACTAAGAAAATTACCTAGCTAAAGTTCTGTTCTGCATGTAATGGAATGAAGCCAGGTAAAATGAAGTGGACATGCATATATTTTTATTTCAGCCTTTGGCAGAAACTTATAAAAAAGAATTTTATGGATCATAAAGAAATGAAGGAGGCCAATGAGTTTGTGAGGATGCAAGCACAATATGTGATAAAACTAGGCGGACAGAGTTAAGAGAGGTGCGGCAGGTGAAAGTTAGGAGCAGTAAAAGAAAAAAATTATTTGAGAAACCCAAACATGTGGATTACAGCTAAGAGATAAAACTAATGAAGTGAGTGTCCTTGAGACTTAAGATATATATATATAGACACACACACACACACACACACACAAAGAAAGACATTATGGAACCAGTGAGAAGTCATTTAAGACATTTTCCATTTTTCAGGAAATAGAATGGTAGGATCCAACAAGCATCCATAGAGCTGAAAAACTGACTAAGGCCCTGTTTGGATGCCAGTTATTGGATGGTTAGGGCTGAGTTAGCATCCTAACCAGACAAACAAGAGCCCAAAATGGCATGTTGAACTTAATCAGTCAACGCCTCAAAAAGCAGACTAACCTAGTTAGCTTTATTTCATGGGAGAGCTAACAACTAGAGCTCTTTCTTAGCTCTCTTTACTTTTTCACTTTTTCACTTCTTCTGCAACTTATCCTATGAACCCTTAGTATGTCAACCAAACAGTGAACAATTATAACCTATGATTACCTTATTAGGGAGTGGTTACCACTTTTCAGTGATTTAATTTGTTTAACCCTGCTTGACTCTTCAGCATCTAAACACAGACTTGGTTTTTTCCTTTTTTTATATATGTTGCTTATGTGTGTGGGTTATTGTACAAACATATACAGCCTTCGCTCAATGATAGTCTTTAGGACAATGATGTGTTGGGAGAACTTTCAACAAGAATCATGAAAGCAGAACAAGGAAAACATGATAAACAGACGGCATAACTGAATATAGATCAAATTGAAAATTTCCAGGTCTTTACAACCTTATTAATGTATAGGGAGGGGAAAACCTAGCAGCATTCTACCAAATAAAAAGATATAAAAAGATAAATAACTCATAAGAGATTGTGATTGACAAGGATTGAGTTATGAAAGCCAGTAAAAAGCATCTAAGAGTCATTACTATCTGTGGTTGTTAAAAAGAAACAGCTCCAAATTAAGCACATCAAAATGATAGAAAATCAACCAACACAGCAGATTAAGGACCTTCATAAAGAACATATTTGAATACTATGGAGTAAAAACCTTTGAAACAATAACAACCAAGAGACCAATATCTGGAAAGGTCCTAGCAACCTCTTAGTACTGCCTATGACATCTTTGTCAAACGTATTTAACCAGAATTTAACAGATCTTCACCAAACAAAATTCTGCAATGAGTTCACATTATCATTTAAAAGTTCACCTTTCATAAGCATGCTAATAAACAATTTAGCTCGCATTTTGATAGGTGATGGACAAAATACATGAACAACATTAAGGAGACATTTTTGCTAACAAAAATGATTGAGATATGGCACATCTACGATGGTTTCTAAAGAAAGCATATGATACCGTGGTATGTCATATCAATATGTACGGCTCATACCAAACGTTCTGTACTGGTGTCAAACCAACACTTAGTATGATTGACATGCATATTGGGCATCCTGAGTGTGGTATTGGCATGGGTCCAGTACCAAGACAGCAAACCTTGCATGAGACAATGGAAAACTCAGTTCATAAAATACTTTCATGTACTAGACTACGATCTTAAATAGTTGGCAACAAAGATTAGAACTAGGTACCTGTTAATATCAATAAAAAATATGATAACACATAATACAAAGTGTATAAGAAATGTCATCACACTATCATTGCTTCCTGGTACTATTTAAGATGTAGACTGATTCCTATAGCCTGAATGCAAGTATGTGAGTTGATAGACCTCTAAGGAAGCTGGATATGTAAAATATTATGTGCATTTTGCTTCTAACTTCTTTTGGGTTCCGCAATGCAAGGCCTTAGAATTGCCTAGCATGACCGGTCAAATTCAAGCTTGTATGCACCAATTCTGGAGACAATCATGCAAATTGCAAACTACATGCAACCACGAACCACTCCTCCAGAGCCCAACATTTTCATGCATCCTCCATCCAAAATTCATATCTTTCTTTGTTTAAGGCACAGAACTTGTTGATGCATGCAGAATAGAGTTTTTGCTAGACTAAAGCTCTCTTATAAACTCCTTGATCTTCATTCTTCACATAAATCTGGCGATGCAAAAGAAAAAAAAAAAAGAATAGCTAGGATAGGACTAATTTCTAACGCTATGAGAACAACACAACATAATACATGTGAATTTATTCCATGACTGGATTAACCATTACTCAAAACCTATCACCCACAAAGCTTGCTTTACTTTATGCAGAACAGCAAGAAATAAGCTGACAAAAGGTCCTAAGGCCATAATAGTAAATGTGATAATTAAGCCGCAAAAGGGTTTCTCCTTATTTGACTGTGCACACCAAGGAGGAAGAAAACATGGCCGAGAAAATTATATTTTCAAAATTCTGAAATAATGGGAAAAAATTACATACTCCTTTTTAAATTCTCAGGAGAAAAAAAGAAAATTTGAAAGGCCCCTCACGCTTACAAAATCCACAACTTAATACAAAACTCACAACTTAAACATACCTAACTTATTCAAATTCCAACCTAATTCTTAAAATATAAACATTGTTTTCTATCCCCGATATCTTTAATCTTGACCTTCAAGGTCTGATTCTTCTGGGCAGTAAACTGTCCATCTTCACCAGTAAAACATTTCACATGCCCAAAGAAAAGAGGAAATGATGCCCTCATAGGAAATGCAGGTCTTTAGAAAGATGCTTTCAGCATAGCAAAAGCATGATCTGCTAAATGATCTACATCTTTCCCTCATCTGTCAACAGATTGATGTATACTATATCCATAAAAATCTGGAAAAAAGACATAACAACTGCAATTCTCATCAACCTTCATCAAATTTGTAAACATAGTCATATCATTGGGTCTCTCCTTTCCCTAGTAAATATTAAGTTTAGTATGGTTCAAATAATAGGTCGCATCCACCACAACACGTATCAGATTCAGTTAGCCCGTTTCTATCATCCACCTACTTGATTTTTTCTATCATTAAGCACCAACTAACTGGCTCTTATGGCAGATGAAATGATCCCAGAACAACAACAAGAAAAGATGATAGAAACGATACAATAGATAGAATGATCCAAATAGATAGTATGCTCCAAATGCAAAATCAAGGCAGGAGGCACCATCTACACACTGCTATTCCAAAACAACATACCTATTATGTGCTTCAAGATTTTGAGATCTAATAAGCTCTTCTGCTATTCATTTTAATCAAGCCCTAAATTTAACAAAGCAAACCCTAATAATCCACTCTTAGTTAAGTCGGATCATTAAGCTCTAAATTTAGAAAACACGACGCCCAACCAAAAGAGACCACGCATCCGCTAAACGAGCAGCAAAATCATCAAATACCATCTCCAAAACAGAACGCCCACCAGTCTTCCAACAAAGAAGAAGTAGAACGATTAATTAATTAAATCCATCGAAACCCTAGCAATGGTAAAATCCAAGATCATCAACAAACAAAAGAACCAAAAATCAAAACAAAATCCCTAAAAGACTCGCTTTCTCAGTAAAGATCAGAATTCTAGTCCACCGCCTGTCTAGAAAATCAAGAACGGAACCAAGAACGAAGAAGGCATCCAGATCAAACACCCACACAGAGAGAAGAGAGAGAGAGAGAGAGAGAGAGAAATGTGACTGACTGCGGGGTACGATCGCCGGCGGCGAAGGCGGGGAGCGGCCGAGGTCGAGTACGGAGTTGGTGGCGTTTGGGCGGCCGCGGCGGTCGAAGCAGGCGGTGGGCCAGGAAATGGGGAGCCGGGGCTGCAGAACTGGCGTCAGCTGCACGATCGCCGTCCATAACATGAGGCTCATCCCCACCCTCTTAATCCACGTCTTCATCATCCGCCTCCCTCCGCCGCCTCCGCCGCCGCCGCAGGAGTTCCTGCGCGGCAACAGGGGCTTCTTCGCCGTCGCGTCGTCCACCATCCCGCCCTCCTCCAGAATCCCAACCTACAACAGCGTTGCGATCTATGCCACGTTTAATAACGAAGAGGGAAAACAATAATAAAAAAAAAAAAACCAGAAAACAACCCGAGAGAAGGTAATAATTGTATAACAGCCTTCAAGCAAAGGAGGGAGGATTATTATTAAGAAGGCGCTTTAAAACCTTTGTTAGTTTGCTCCGAGTGAGACAGTTAGCCAGCTTATCGGAGTTCGATATATATATATAATTTTTCATATCATTTTATTTTTTTAAAAACTTATTTATAAATTAAAAATATAAAAACAAAAAGAAAGAATTGATGATTATTAGAATGAAAAAGATGATGATATGTAAAGTTAAAAATAATAAAAATAAAATAAAATTTTGCTGTAAAAATTAAACTTTGTAAATACTAAGCAAACAAAAATCATAAAAAAAAAATAAATCCTGTTAAGTTAAGCAAATAAAAACCACTAGTCTCCCTGCTAATGACAAATAATACCGTTTCACTGGGTTGTTATCCAGAAGATTTAGATCCATTAATATCTTAGTAAAAATTTTTCAATATTCATTTTATAAAAATGTTGCACTTTATATATACTTTGATAAATTCTAATGAGCAGGTACATATTAAATATATATATATATATATATATATATATATAGAAAAATATATATTGCGGCGGAGAATCCAAGGAAACTGACCGTCCATTATGATGAGCCGGTTCACCACATTAAAAGTTTCTATTCTTGATTTATATTTATAGTCATAAATTTGTATTTATTGCGACCGTTATCGTTCTCAGTTTATATAAATCGGCCAATGAGAGGAAGAGAGGAAACGGTCGGTAGCGGCAAGAAGGCAAGGTCCACGGTGCCTTCACATCAATGCTTTGAAAGTTTGATCAAATGAACCAGCTTAACAATTAACATTTGGATCATGAATTAATTAATTTAATTAAACAAACGATTTGGCTAGCTTATCAGATTTGGCTAGCTAGAAATCAGTTTATTTTCTCTGAGGACACTATCTCTCTTTATAAAACTGCTAGGAAGATCAGATTATTGGCGGAGGATTGTGCTCGCATTGGTTTTGATATCTCTGGCCACTGGGGATCCCCTGCTTCGGCAGCGAACCGGCATACGGTTTTTTATCTCTTGGAAACCCCCCTCCAGATTTATCAAAGTCAATTTTAACGGAGTATCCGTGGTAGAAGTGCAGGCTCCGCGTTTATTATCAGAGGTCCTCAAGGTGACCTTCGGGCGGGTGGAGGTTTTAGTACTCTTGACTCCTCTGTCCCCATGACTGAGCTTCAAGCGGTTTGGGCGGATATTTCTTATGCTGCCCGGGTTCTTCATGCTCAGAGCTTTGCATTGAGGGCGACTCCTTGACGGTTATTTCTTGGATCCAGATGCAGAATTGCCCTCCTGCTCTTTCTAATCCTATTTTGTTGGATATTTGGGTAATTCTGCAGCAGATTGAATGCGTCCAGACTAGGCACATATTTCGCGAAGCCAACTCGGCAGCGGATTGGGTTGCTGCTTTTGTGGCTCGGCTTTCTGGCCCTTGGATCTTCTTCCGGATGACCCCTGCCTGCTCCTTTGCAGCAAATTTTGTATTCTGATCGGGCTGAGCTTGTGTGATCGTCCGTTTGTTTCCAAAAAAAAAAAAAAAATTTAATTAAATCAAATAATATTACAATTAATTTTTAATTTAATAATATAAAATAATAAAATATAAATATAATTTAAATAAAATATTAAAAAATAAATTAGATCGATTCAAAATTTGATTGATACAATAGATTTTTTTTAATTTTTATTGAATCATATAAAAATTAACTTTAATAGATTGAGTCGGTTGAATCGATCCATCAGATTCGATTTTTAAAACATTACTTTACATACTAAATTCAAAACTTTTTTTTTAAATTTTTTTTATATAATATATAACTATGAGGAGACTTAGGGTCGTTGCCCACCACAAATTAGAGTCAAAAACTCGGCACGCGCAATGTCGTCATGGTCCAGCAATGCTGGCGCTTTCTATACGTTTTAGTGATCCATTGCCGCTCTCCTTTTCTAAGCCTATTGCGCTTCAATCGGTGCCCACCTGGTCCCAAGAATGATTCAAGATTTCAACTTATATTTATCTAATTCAGAGTCAAGATTTTCTAATCTTGACCGAAATAATAAAATAACGTTTCAGTAGCTTTCAGAAATTGATTTTCTAGATTTCAACTATTAAATTTATTTAAAATGACGATCACTTCACATTGATATAAAATAATATATTCATGGATCCTTGCCAAAATTATTACTAATAGTTATAACAATTATTGAACAAAAAAAAAAGGAAGGATATTTTTCTATTGTTTTTTACGTTATAAATTGCAAACGATGCCATTATTTTTGTTATATAATAGATTAATAATTAGATGATTGTAACTACTCAAATATTCGTTGCGAATATCCATAACATAACAAACCATCTTTAAAAAAAATCAAAGGTAATGTTGAGGCTGGGAATGATATTGGCAAATCTATTTGGACAATACATCAAGACTTTGACTTTGATATAGCTCAACGTGAACTAAGCTAAATTAACTTGGCTCATTCATCTATGTGTAAGATTTGGCACGGTTCTTGTTTAATATATTATGTCTATGTTCATTAAATAGTTTTACATACACAATTAGATTTAGAGGGCCTACTTTGTTACTAAATAATGATAATGGAATGTGACATGTTTAGTGAGTATGATTGAATGCCATGATATAATATTGCAACAAGTCATGAAGCTTAGAGCCTCATGGATGTTTGTCCTTGGATTATGGGCTACGCAGTAGAACAAAGCAAACAAGCATGACTCTTATTCAAAATTTAATAAATAAAATCGATGTATCTGAATTAGCTATTGTTCTCATCGAATAAGGTCAATATCAAACCAAAGCATGAGTAAAGCTAACAAAGATTAACTCAAAGCTAGCTTTTGGCACTTAACCAAAACCAGGACCTATTTGCAACTCAAGCATCTTTATTTTCAGCTTGTTTTCAATCTACTTAATCATTCAAGATCAAATCCAAAATGGCAAGTTATTGTGAAGCATTTTGATTTCTACGGCCGTTAGTATTTTAACTTTTAAGTGAAATTGAATAAGGCCATAATTGGTGAATTTATTAACCTGGTCAGCGAGTAATTAAACACACTGTAAGTGAACCATTTTTTAAAAAAAAAACCACAAGATTTAAATAATCAAAATTATCTCTCTCTCTCTCTCTCTCTTTAATTTCTTTGCTTTAATAAGAGTTGATCTATGTAGCAATGGAAATTTATCTATAGCAATGGATGAGATTGGATGAAGGCAGCACAAAGTAGATTTTGGTTCACATAGCAAATCTTGATCCAAATCATTCACAGGGCACATAGGTGCCTGTTTATTTATTCAAACTTCTGACACTTGTTCTCTTTTAGGGGGCAAATGGAGAGATAATGGGTAAGAGATGAATGATTATTGGTGATCTTAACCTAGTTTATTTAGTTTATTATATCAGATAAGACACGCGTGTTAGCCATGTGCATCAAACTTTGGGAAGTTATATTTTATGCCCATAGAGTACATAGAAGTTTATGTATGATAAAGAGAAGGGAAAAAGAAAAACAAATTAAATCAGCAGCACCTTAGTCCTTAAGACTTCATGCCTCCAAAGGTTTTAGAAAATTGACAACCCAAAGTTTCTTAAGCAGGAGAACTCTAAATACTAGAAATAATGATATAATCCATGTGTAATTTAATATATAAACCAGAAAGGGATTGACCAGTTTATCTGATGCTTAGAGGTACAAAGGCGAGACGCGTGGCATATAGTCATAGTGCATCTCATGCAACACAAGGTATAATCAAATCCAGTTCATACAAAGGAATAATAGTAAACTCCCAACTCTTATTTATATATTTTTTTTCAAAAAAAAAAATCAAGTTACTTTCTTTTCAAACAAGCACACATCTAAGTTACTCCGGTATTATTTGGCCTCAAATTAGGGCCAAGTTAGTTAATGACTTTTTTTTTTTTTTTTTCCCCTCTCTCCTTCCCAATAGAATCCTAAGGTTGCACTTGGGCGAGACATATTTCAAGATACAGTATTTCAAATATTTAAAATTTACAAATTTCTATTTAAATAGTTGATCTAAAATTAGAATTTTGCCTAACCATTGTAATTTTTTATAAATATTTTTTTGATATTATATAAATTCATGTAATTTTGCATAAAAAATTTAATATTTTTATGTAAATATTGAATATATTTTATGCAATAAATATTTGATATTTATTTCAATAATACTCATCAATATTTATTATTTCAACATTAATATTTTATTGTTAATATTAAAATATTTATTATTCATGTTATTGTGCATATTAATAACGTTTGTGAAAATATATATATATATATATATATATATATATTATTATTCTTATTTAATATATTTATTACTAATAGAATAAAAATTTATAAATAATATGAGAAATGTTTCTAATTAAATTTGTATTTTCATTATAAATATTTTATTAATTTCAAAAAATTACTTTATAAAAAATATACATTTATTATAAAATATTTATACATATTTATTATTATAAATTATAAAAATTATATTTAATTTCATAAATTATAAATAAAAATAATTTTAATTACATAAATATTTTAATTTAAGAACATTTATATTAGCTGTATATATTATTAGTAGTATTACCATTTTTAATAAATGCTTTTTATGCAACAATTATTTAAATATTAATAAATAATATTTATTTTTAAATAAAATAAATATTAATGAAATAATTATTTAATAAAAATAAAAATAAAATAAAATTAGACATTTGACTACTTTCAAGTAGGGATGCAACTTGAGCCGGATTCAATCCGAACCCGGACCGCCAACCCGATTTATAGCAGTGTTTGAACCCATGTTTGTTCAACCCGAACTAGAAAGACCGGTTTAACCCGGCCTGATTTGCAATTGACCCGGGTTAAGGTTGATCGCAATCCGAAAATAACCCAAACCGAGGGTAGCTTATCGGCACCAGATTTTTGGGGCGTTGAAGGCACCAGTCAGGTCGGACGAGATGGCCAACTTGAGGGCGAGGAGGGCAAGGCTGTCGGTCGCAGGTGAGGAAAAGAAGAACAAATATAAAGACAGACTACTCGCATATTTTGTTTTATTTTTCGCCTTTTCTTTTTTGTTTATGACACCGTCATCCCTGCAACGGCCAACAAGGCGTTGCAGCGAGAGAAAGAGAACGGGAGAGAGATGCAGAGGGAGGCCGCGCCTTCTGTGAACCGGGAGGAGTTTTAGTGTTTGAAATGATGAAAATGGACGTAAGTTGGTTTGATCAGACTGAAGTGAATGGACAAATGGAAGATGTGATGGAGGGTGTTTTGGTAAATATGGAGGGATGGTTTTTAAAATGCTTTGGGTTGTCGTAGTGAGCATCGGGAGGCGAACTGGAATTGAAGCTTTTTTTGGCTTTTATCGTCTTTTGCAGGGGGAGCTTGCGAAATAAAATAACCATCCGATTTTTTAAAAAATATACCTTTCATGACCGGCGCACCCAAGTCAAAAGCAAGCTGTACGACATAGGGGCTTAGATGCCACGAATCTCAGTATTCTCTTTGATCCGTGAACAATGAAGACATCAAGTCAAGCAATGGTCAGTCCCGCATCCTCTGCAATTTCTCAGCGCAGGGCAAAGTATTGGCTCATTCACTTTTTTGTTCTTTTATTATTTCTATCTTGCAGGCGAGCTTATCATTCTCTTCGCAAAAGTAGGGTATGAGCTTGACATTGTGTCTTGCTTGATCCCTTTCTCATTTACCTTTTCATTTTCTACTTCGGAAGTGGGATGTGCAACGATGAAGTGAAAAAAAAAGAGAGGATCCGATGTGAAGTGGTTTCCGAGAGGGTGTCTTCCTTCGCATCATCTTGTGCCTTGGCTGTCGGAGTTGTTACCTTATCTGTTGTTTCTATTTGGCAAACAGTTATTTTCTTGCTTTTGAAAAGCTAAACATGGCCAATTTTTTTTACCTCCATACCTTTTTAAATGCCTCTGTGTGAAGACCAGCTATCGTTTTTCAGGTGTAATAAAACTGTAGCAGGAAAGTGGTCGTGCCCGTGCCCATTCATTTTTTTCTTCACTCAGGTAAGACTTTTTTTTTAATATAATGTTAAAGCCCCGAGTCCAGCTTATGCGTTCGACAAGGGATTTTGTTTTTTCGTCTTTGGGATCCATAATTCGATGTTTATGTATTTTAAAAAAAAGTATTTTATTTTATTTTTTTTCATCAACCCGAATTCCAACCCGAAACTCAATCCGAACCCGATTTTTAAAAGTAGGGTTAGGGTTGAGGTTTTACAAATAGGGTTAGGGTTGACATTTTACAAATAGGATTAGGGTTAGGGTTGAGGGAAACCCGAGTTTCATGGGCCCGAGTTGCACCCCTACTTTCAAGTGAATTTTTATAAGGAAATTGTAAATGATCATTTCAATAGATTTGTAAATTTTATAAAATTTTAATTTTTTTTGAAGGGCGATCAAATAAAAATTTTAGGGCTAGTTTGGCAGCCGATTTAGGTTGGATTTTTTATTTTCGAAAACAAGAAATTCAACCGATAGCATAAAAAATGTGTTTAATCGAACCATTTTTTAAAAATATATTTTTTTAAAATGATCCTAAAAATCTGAATGAATAAAACAAAACGATGTTTCTTTATTTTCTTCGGATTCATTTGTTCAGATTTTATCCTTTCTTTCTCAAAACATCCAAAACTTATATATTCACATGAAGATTCACTGCTATCTTTCTTCAAAAATAGTTTTCAAAAATACCAACCAAACATATCCTCAAATACTAACAATCAATATAATATAACTTAAATTTTTAAATATTTTCAAAAATAATTTTCTGAATTTAAATTTTAGTATCCTTATTTAAATAATTCCTCCTTAAAAATCTCTATTCACCTCAAAGATTTTCCTTTCTCCTAAAGTGATTTGGTGCGGATAGGACATTTGTCTCTCGCTTTCGTCTTATCCCTTCGTCTTATCCCTTCAGAGGTTGATTTCAGTCTTATCCTTTTGCCTCATCTCATCGCCAAGATCGCCAAGATAAAGCCTAAATTAGTTTTACTCTGTCTGCTGACTATTCGAAACGACCACAGTTGACTGGGAGTAAGTTACAAGTTACATGGATTAGGTTGGAGTATAAAGTTGGCACATAATAATTTGAATTCAGCTCCGGTGTATTGACAAATTCCACCTGTTGACACCCCATCCATTTGAATTCAGCAACTAGCATTACTTTAGTTTAAAATCAAATCCGATCTTTTTTTTAACCAACAAAAAAAAAAATAAAAAAAGAAAGAAAGAACCGTGAAGGAAGCAAAGCATACGGCACAACCTTGGAAAAGAAAAGAATGCGGCTTCCCACCGACAAGCCGCCATTAAAAAAAATAAACCGCCACAGAAAGTTGGAATCGACCATTGCATCTCCCCAACTTCTACGTGATTATTCTTTGTCCATCCAACGCGCCCCACACCTCTCTCTCTCTCTCTCTCTCTCTCTCTCTCTCCATGTTTGCTTCGGATATTGGACGACATATAAACCGACCCAGAGAAGATAAGGACTCCTTTCTTCCAACCTTCTACTTGAACTGCAAGCCAAACAAGCGCATGAAGATTCTCTACATCCATTCAACAGTATTAATAACAACAACAACTCTCCTCCATGCTCATGGTGGAAGAAGAAAAGGAGAAGAAGAGAGAATAAGGAGACGACATTGCAATGGGTGAGATTGTGTTCTTCGACGTGGAGACGACGGCGCCGACCGGAGCTGGGCAAAAGTTCTGGTTGATAGAGTTTGGAGCCATACTTGTGTGTCCTCGGAGGCTCGTGGAGGTGGAGAGCTACTGCACCCTCATCAGACCAGGGGACTTGTCGACGGTGTCTCCGAAAAGATTCAGTGGCATCACCCGAGAGGCGGTCTCCTCTGCTCCGATGTTCGAAGAGGTGGCCGACCGGATATTTGAAATTTTGAATGGTAATTAAGTTTCTCTCTCTCTATATATATATATATAACTTGGAAGATTGGTTTTAAAAAGAGCTTTAACTTGGAAGTGTTGAGATTTGGCAGGGAGAGTGTGGGCTGGACATAATATCCGAAGGTTTGATTGCCCGAGGATTAGAGAAGCATTTGCTGATGTCGGTCGGCCGTCTCCAGAGCCTATTGGAGTGATCGACTCGTTAGCTGTCTTGACGCCTGGGTTTGGCAGGCGAGCAGGTGATCTCAAGGTGAGCTGAGGAGAACCACTTTAGCCTGTTGTCCTCTTCTTCAAATTTAACAACAAATTCAATAGCCAAACTTGATCATAATGCGTATGCCATTTGTTTTACCTATAAATAGTTTCATCTGTGGAAAGTACTACTTGATTATTTGAAGTCGATTGTTTTTAATAAGAGTTTATATATATATATATATATATATATATATGTAAAGTCATGCTCCAGTCTTATCCATTCAATGCTTCATCCATTCGTTCAAAAGCTCCCCTTGTGCCTTAGACTTCTTTTTATTTATAGCATCATCCACGCCATAAGCATTGTAGAAGAAGTCTTTCTCAAACCATCAATTTTGTTTTAATTTAGTTTGCTTCATTTAATTTACCAACTTCACGTGACAATCTTGCTGTAAAATGAATCAACCACAATAATAACAAGAAAATCTTAATCTTAACTGGTTATGGTTAGCTACATGAAATTTTTTTTTTTATTCTACTTAATTTTTGAGTTATATTTTTAATAAATTATAAGATTTTAAATCTTCTTTATTACTTTTTTTAATGTATTTTTAGTCTTTTT
Organism: Calamus simplicifolius; assembly: GCA_900491605.1. Lineage (NCBI taxonomy): Eukaryota > Viridiplantae > Streptophyta > Magnoliopsida > Arecales > Arecaceae > Calamus > Calamus simplicifolius. Next base: position 122,458 of record UESW01004579.1, on the reverse strand, counting down.
AATGTATTTGTAGTATACCTCTATTTTTTTTTTCTTCTACATGCATCAAATCACTCATCCGCAATGATACAACCATAGGTCTATATATATGTTATAATTGTTTAAATCATTCTACTCGTTCTTTTAATTTATCTTTAATTAATACTATCTTCATCATTTGATGAATAATTTTATTTTTTATTCTATCTTTTCTTCTATTATTGCATATTCATTTCAATATTTTTATTTGAGCCATATTCTTTAGATATACATATAATTTTCTAGTGGTTTGCTATGATACTTTTACATCATTTTAAAGTCATTTGAGTCATGCATTGAAACATGGTTATTTATGATTTTTATCCAATAAACTAGTTGTTCGAATAGCGTCCCTTGAAATCGAGCCTACACTCAGCATGGTCCTTCCCTATCCCAAAGAAACATGAGTCATCTGCATGGGATGTGGGAGGTGTTTCAGGATGAGTCATCTCCATGGGATGTGGGAGGTGTTTTAGGATGACACTAAAGGCAAAGAAACACAAATTGGAGTTGTCTTTTCCCATCAAAACTTCTCCATAGACCCCTCCTCCTTCACCCAGATCGACCCCCTCCATAGGTTCCTCAACATGAAAACCTTTGTCAATAATTTCATCAATTAACTTTCAAGCGGATGCCATGCATTCTTTCTCTCTTTTCTCTATCGTATTTGTTGCAGTCACATTTCATAACAAAATTTCTTTCCTTTTATTTTAATTACACGCATTAAACATGCGCACCACCCATTAATTAAACAGATTATTTGGTCTCATAATTTGATGCAAGTACATCCAATGGTAAAAAAAATAATTATAAAGAAATAATAAAATAAATGCCTAGAGTATTGTAGCAAAGCCAAATTTTCTAACTCCTAATTAAGACACTGTACCATAAAATATAACTAATCTTATGGCCATTTTATAAATTTTTTTCTTTAATTTAGTAGGTATTATACGATTACCTAATATTTTAGTTACAATTCTTCATTTCATTTAACTTGCTTTAATCTTATGAATACGATCAACCTTAATTTTTCTTTCTTATAAATAATCGGTCTTAAATATTAATAATGATCACTTTTGTGAACTTCATATTGTTTAATCTTTACTCTACATTCATCTTTATTTCTAATTATATTAAAATTATATTTTATGTATTTTATCTTTGTCTTATTTAATCTAAAATTTTTAAATTCTAATACATTTTTCTATAATTCTAACTTATGATTAACTCCAACTTTAGTTTTATTTACTAGTATCATATCATTTACAAATAACATACACCATAAAATATTATATTCTTAAATATTCTTAGTAAGCTTATTTGTAATTAATAAAAAAAAGTAAGGACAAAGAGGATCCTTGATCTAAATTTACTGTAATTAAAAGTTCATCAATATTATCGCTAATAATTCTTACATTAGCAATTACTCAATCATATATATCTTTTGCTAGGTTAATATACCTAACATAATTTCTTCTCTTTTCTAACACTTAATATAAGATGTTTTTAGGATTCTATTATATATATTTTTTAAATCAATAAAAATTATACAAAGATTTTATCTTTTTTCTTTATATTTCTTTATCAAGATTACAAAGTGATCAATAAATATTTGAAAAAAATATTGCAGAATGATCAGTAGGTTTGGAATTAACCATTTTGTGAGGGAAAAAAAAAAATTGGAGTAACAAACATCTATCTCCATGAAAGGATTATCTTGTCACTTCAAAATTTGGCATTACTCATTTTTTTGGTTGCAACAAATCCTAATTTGAAGAGATATTTCTGAAATTCATATCAGATGGCAACCTTGGCTTCTTACTTTGGGCTTGGCCAGCAAAAGCACAGGTTACCACCACACTAAGATGATCATCTTTATATGGTATATACCTTGTAATTAAACTCTCAAAAGCTCACAATTTCTCACTTGCAGAAGTCTAGACGATGTTCGTATGAACTTGGAGGTCCTAAAGCACTGTGCCACTGTATTACTCCTTGTATGTAAACTCATATGATTATTAGCAACTACAGCGGTACAAATAGGCAAAAAGTTTCTTTTTCTAATGACGCTACTCTCATGGATTAATTACTAGGAGTCCAGTCTTCCACAAATAATGCCTAATAAAAATACGGGGACTCTAGGAATGGTAACAAGGAGCAGAGCCAATGGGAGGTCATGTGGGGAAGAGGCCAGTAGAAAATCTCCTCCCACTTCTCTTGGAATCCATAGAGCAGTTCCATACAAGAAGGATAAGCTGGGAAAGGTATATCTTTCTTTTCTTCCCTTCTTTTTTGATGTGATTCAGAAGGGAAAATGATCTAATATTTGTTAAGGACTTAAGGTGATGGAGAGAGCAAAGGAGTCATTGAGCAGCACTCAAGGGACAAGACCTCTGAACACTCTACTCAAGCATTCAAGCTCACTGTTGAGATGAGAAGCAAATGGGAGGCCTAAAATAAATTTATGGATTTAGTTTACTAGCTGATGGAGGAAAGAGTAGTTCTGACAAACACCATCAAAGATATATACATATATGGACTCTGAAATTCTTTTTCCTCATATTCTTTATCCAGAAAAAGAATACATTCAACTGAATTTGTCGCATGCTTGAGTTGATGTGATTACAGAAAATACTAACACTTGAAGTCCTGTGAACAAAAATCTTTGTTAAGGAATTTTATATGGGATGTCTGACAACTGTCAATAAAAAAACTGCTGTTCTATGCAGTAACATTTATATAGCAATGGAGTCAAGGCATCTACATCATTTCTTCAATCATAAAGTGTAACAATGACAACCAATTATAACAGCTCAAGATTTCACCTTAAAAAAACTAGCCAAGAGGTATAATTAATGTAAAACTAAATATACAATGTGTCTTTGCTAGGCTAAGGATCTAAATTTAAATTCAATAAAATCGAAGCATAAATATCATGGGTCAAAAAGTGGAAGAATCCACAGAAGATAGGAAGATATTGTGATCGAATTGTTCTTTTTGCGCCAGACGACGATGACTTATAGTAATATGTGTAATATACTACAAGAAAATCAAAAAATTATGATACCAAATATACGTCGCTAAATAGCGATGAAATTATGACATCGAACAAAAAAATCAATGAAAAAAAAGTCAAAATGATAAATAGCGATATATTTTACGATGCCTAGTTGCTAAATTAATTTAGCGACTAAATAGCGATGCCAATGGGTGTTTATGCATCGCTAAGTCTTCGTGCCATTTTTGTGACGCATATTTTTTGTCACTATTTAGCAACACATATTTTTTTGTATCACTAAAAATATGTCGCTAATTAGCAATACCGTTAATTGCATCGCTAAAATAGCGATGACATTGCGATACATTTAATCGATATTTTAGCGATGCAATTTTTTGGCGTCGCTAATTAACGACAACATTAATTGTGTCACTAAAATAGCAATGATATTGCAACTCATTAGTCAATATTTTAGCGATACATTTTTTTTTATTGTTAATTAGCGATGTTATTAATTACGTCACTAAAACAGCGTTACATTGCAACGCATTGGTGGGCATGGCAAAATTTCGAATATCGCTATGCCCTAACCCCATTTCATTCCTTACGCCAACCGAATCAAACCTAGCTCCTCCCTCGCACTGTTTCCGAAGCCATCGCCACCCATAGTTGTCATCGATGCATTTGCTTTTTGTCCCAATCGAAAGAAGAGAGGAAAAGGGGGGTCATCGACCTCATCCCATCCCCGAATCATCCGTCAGTTGGGATCCGTCGCCGGAGAAGAGGCATTGAGTTGGCCAGGTAAGTTTATTCGTGGAATTTTTTAGGAGTCAATTTCATTAGCCATGATTTCATCCCCTGCTAGAATTTTTTAGGAGTCAATTTCGTCTGTTTTTTAGAATTGTTAGGAGTAAATTTCAGAATAATGGATCCCATCATGATCCATTCTTTCTCTCTTTTAATTGAAATCCTCCAAATCTCAGTCCAAAGAACACATAGATTTTCTCTCTATATAGACTCTGATTTGTATATAATCTTCTATAATTTGTCACGACAAACAATTCCTATCATCAGACCCAGAGTGCCAAAGGGTATGAGATTCTTGTAAATGGGACCACTAAGCAAATATATATAATATATATGCTCTTATCCTGCGATTTGATACCCCATCGCCCTTCAAAGGATGTCAGTAAGCGAGGGGGCAGTGTCTCTCTCACATCCTTATGGCCTCTGCATCCCTTGGTTGTCTGAAATGCTACATGTTGCTGTCCCGTTAGAAAGAATCAAGGAAGATGGCAGCCAATGTATTCGGCCACTACCATTTGTTGCAGAACGGATTTTATCCAAAAAATTTAACAAAAAATAATCATTTTGATTTTTTGACTTTATAAAAGTGTAAAAGATTTATCTAGCACCATCAATACAAGATTTTATTCAAAAAAAATTAATAAAAAAAGTACTTTTGAAAATTTTAAACTAATTTAAGTATTTAAAATCGGCTTGATATTATATGATCAATATGCAACCAAAACACAGACCAGCTTGGCTCTCAGCCAACCTAGGTTAGACTTCACTCAGGATACAAGGCAGTTATTGATAAAATGATGGTGAAATGAAACTTCTACTATATTATTTCTCAGAGAGAGAGAGAGAGAGAGAGAGAGAGAGAGAGAGCTGGATATGTTCAAGAAGTGCTGTGGGCATTATATACACTATATATGTTTATGAGGTGCAGCAAGTCTTTTCCAATGTAACAGTCACAAGTTCAATCCATGGCCCATGGGTTTCAGAAAGGTATCTTTTAGGGATTAAATCAATGTTAGGCTATTAAGCATGCTTAAGTGTGACACTATATAATCTTTTAGAGATGCTTGCATGCATATCTATTAGTCATCTTTTAGGTTCTATGATCTGATCATCTTATTTCATTCTTTAGAATCTATTTCTATTAATTTTTAATATTGATACTCACTTTTTTTTTTGAAGAGTAATTGATGTATCTTTTACATATTTCATGAATAGGAATATGTTTAAAATTTAGTTGTAAATTTTGAAATTTACTAATAAATAATCTTTTTGGAGAAGTAAAAACATGTTAAGAAAATATCAATTCATAAGACTATAGAGATTCAATATATAGATGATCAAATGATTTGTTGATTTATCTGTCCCAATAATATTATTGACCTTAATTGTGATGTTGACATTCCTTGTTTAAATGATACAGAATAAATTACATTGAATAAATACATCAACTTACTTGGCTTTCATTGTAAAACAGAAGTTGTGTTCATATAAGTCATCCCAAAATGAGTGGGGATCGTTCTTGGATGTATGCAAGGTTAAAACATGGATTGCTTAATCCCGATTTTCTAAACGGTTTGAAGGAATTTATTGTGTTTGCTTGTAGCCAACTATATTGGATGGATGGTCCTCTAATTAGATGCCCCTATAATTTAAAGAAGTATCAAAACAAAGCCTATAGAGATGTCGAAACTGTGAAGGTCCATCTTGTAGAAAAGGATTTGTTTTGGCTACAAAGTTTGGAACTGTCACAGTAAAACAGAAAGAACCATTGCAGGGACAAGCCATCAATTGAACAATGAATTCAGTCAAAATACATATGAATAAATGGTGATGAATGTAGCGGGTAATGAATTTAATCAAAATCCTTCGAACGAAGAACCAAATCCAGAAGCACAAAAATTTTATGACAAGCTGCATGCCGCAAATCAAGAAATATATCATGGATGTGAGAACCATTCGCAGTTATTTTTGGTTGTCCGTTTGCTAAACATTAAGGCAGAGCATTACTTATCAGAAAAGGCTTTTGATGTAGTCGCTGGGTTAATAAAGGAAGTTGTGCTGGGTGATAATGTTGTAGCAGACAGTTTTTATTCAACAAAAAAGTTGTTATGTAGGCTTGGTCTATCAATGAATAAGATTGACTGATGTTTAAATAATTGTATGCTATATTGGGGTGAAGATTCATAATTAAAATGGTGTAAGATATGTGGTCAATTGAGGTACAGAAGTGAACATGAAGGAGCTGGTTCAAGCAGGAGGAAAAGTGTGCCCTATAATAGGAGACATTTGAGCGATGTCGAGTATATTACGGCCTATAATTATATTTTAATGAATTATAGAGAAGTCGATCCATACATCGAGTATGTATCTCCTTAATTATTTAACGTTTAACTTCTATTTTTAAATGAACAACATTACAAAAACTATTTTCTGACAATAGCTTTAAATTTCTTTTCTCTAAAGGATGTACTGTGCTGGGCAATGATAGATGTATCCTAACATCAGTGCATCTGCCATCGAACAAAAGTTAGAAATAGAGTTTGCATATTGGTTCAATGAATTTGTGAGTATTATCAATTGTTCAATACTAATGATGCCTCCTATTTTATGAATTTGATGTGAATACAATATAGGTTAACGGTACATGATCCATCGTTGATAATATTTTCATTAAATCTCTAAGACAGTGGTCATTGAGGATTTTAACTACATACCCTAGCTATTTTGTGAACTACTACAAATTTCAGATTGAATGATTAGATTCTGCAAGAGGCACACAAAATTAGGATGTTTGTGTTAAAGGAAAGTATTGGAGCAAATATATAGGATTATTATGAAAAGTTAATGGAGGTGGTCAAAATTGAATATCCAGGTTGGCCTATGAAATGCACCATCTTGTTTCATTGCAAATGGTTTGATCCAACAGTAAATGTTGGGACAAGGGTTCATAATAAATACAATTTAGTTGAAGTGAACCATAGACAGAGATTGCAAAAATATGAACCATTTATTATAGCGTCATAAGCTCAGCAAGTGTATTACTGTGAATATCCAAGCTTGTGCAACGACAGGCGAGACTAGTTGGCTGTTTCTAAAATGCCATGATCGACCATCGTGCTTGCTGAGAGCTCTGAAAGTCAGATGCCTGATTCTCCTACATTTCAAGAGAATGAGATAGAAATACATGCAATTGAGGATGACACATATGCTCCTAAAACATCACTTAGAGACCCGACTAGTGATATCCAAGAAATTAAGGTTGTTAATGTTCAATTGGATGACGACGAAGATGAATTTGAATCACAGTCGAATACATCATCGGAAGTTGAACCAATTATTGATGATACTAATGAAACAGACTATGCATAGAGGTTGATACACTTGCAATAAGAATTAATATGTGCTTAATATTTGACATATTCATTATGAATAATTATGTTGCATGAATCTTTGTTATTTTCAGTATGAGGGACCGGGGCAGATACATTGCCGTTATATGGGGTGGGTAGGGCCACAGCACTGACCCATCCGATCCACAGCCTTCATTGTCTCCATAGGAGGTTGGACCTAAGCCTATATCATATTGTGATACTTCTTCACCAGCACAGGCGCTGGAAAGTTCATCATCCTCGGGCCGTCGAGTACTTGCACTGGACGCTGATGGGCTATAAGTATATAAATTCTTTTATATTTATTAAAATTTTTATGTTTATTATTAGTAAACATGCATTATATAATTTATTTTCTATTAATAATTTTATTGAGCAGCATACAGTATCGAGCCAGATCAGCGTTATATTTCAGAGGTGCGTTGATCCGACTGTCTACGATTGGCATCACGTATCTCCGATCATGAGGGAGTTTTACTTTTTTGATTTTTAGGTAAACTATCTATTAAATGTAATTTACCAGTCATATGAATTTTCTTAATTCTATTATTGTTTGTAACTAATCTTTTGTTTTAATATAGAAGATGTTTACGTGGGACCTTGTCATCCATGATGCCATTATGTTGGCATGGGATGCCCTAGCTTCACGACGATACTCCGACATGCTTCATCATTGGAAAAATCTGATCATCGTCCAATGCATGTGCCAGAGGGGATATGACACGAGTGGCATCAGGTATGACAGTCGGAGGCCTAGCAAAGGAGGTCTATTGCAGCTAGCATGAATCACTGATCAAAGAAGGATGGTGCAAGCATGGGTCCCCCTGCCACACCTCGGGGTCGATTTTCATTCAGGAGCATCAACATTGTTTGGTAAGAAAATATAAATAAATAAATTACTAATTATTTAATTTATAAATACTTACATTTATAATCTACTTTCTATTTTTATAGACTATGCAGGATGACACAGAGCCAGGTGAGTTTCGTCTGTTCAGAGTTATACACACAAAGAAGGACAGTTCCAGGGTCGATGCATGGTCACAGCAAGTTGGAGTGAAGATTTGCTTTTAAATTAGTTGCGATGTATTTTTAATTTTCATACTTATAATGTTGGTTAAAATACCATTTCTTTTATAATTCGTAGGCTCATATGGATGAGCTTCTGTCTAGGCATCACAGGCCAACTCTACTGATGAGGAGACCTCCGTTGAGCTCTCTCCACAAAAGAGTCGATGGGTATTTTTGAAAGCTGTTGGTGCACAGTCACACAATCGTAGGATCTATGGTATGAGCACCAAAGCTTCTAAATTATTTCTCGTTCCTGGCTCCTGTTCGTATCATGCTGGATCCGATGATATTCCTGCTGAGTACATCACAGAGATGAGGCGATCTATCATGGATCAGATTCGGCAGGAATTCGACGAGCACACTTTCGAGTATCGACAGCAGCTTGCCGACCTCAGAGCACAATAGAAGCACACTTTCGAGCTTTTCCGGCAGCTTGCAGACCTCAGAGCACAGTAGGCCGTGGATCGACAGCAGATGCGTGACATACGGGAGTTGATTCTCCTGATATCACAGAACACATGATCTTTACTCTCTAATACATCCCGGCCTTTACCACATGATCCACTGCAGGACGATTGATGTTATTTTTGTTTTATGTTTTGTTGACTCCAGATTGATTTTGACGATTACAAAACATTTAAGCAATTCTAAGCTTGATACAGGGAAGTTCGGTCACATTGCAAGTAAGTATTTTCGTGCAAAAATTGATTGGTAAGAATATACTTCATTCTATTTTGCCTTAGATAATTTTATTGGCTTGGGAGTTAACTGGTTAGCTAACTTTTTATTCCATTTAGCTAGCTGGCACACCTTTCAGCTAACTAGTAAGAAATCTCAGTGCTTGGACAAATGTCCACCTTTTTTAGCTAGCTGGTTAGTTAGCTTGTTAGCTAGCTGGAGCTCTTTCAGGTAGCTAAGGTGCTCGTCACTGTGCTGGCCGAACACTCTCCATTTTTAGCTAGCTGGTTAGTTAGCTTGGGATGCCTGGAGCTAACTGGATTTCATTTTAGCTAACTCCAGTTGCCTGCTATCTTTTCTGGCCGAACGGTCTTCAAATTTTAGTTAACTGGAGAGTTAGCTACCTGTTGGTTAGTTAGTTGGAGAGTTAGCTACTTTATTCTGACGTGTGGCTGCCTTTTTGCTCAGTTAGCTAGTTAGCTAACTATCTTGGATGGTTTCTCTGTTATTTTCTCTCTTGTGAGCTAGCTGACTAGCTAGCTGGGGTTCCTGCTTATCTCTTGGCCGAATGGATTCTTGACTTCAGCTACCTGGAGTTATTTCCAGCTAACTACCGCCTGAGTTCTTGAGTTTGCTCTTTCTCTCTTACTCTCTCTCTATTGTCATTTTAAGCTATATTTAACTTTTGATTTTTTGAATGCTTTCAGGTTTCTTCCTTCCTCAAATGGAAATCTGCATTCAATGCTTAAGGGAAACATTTTACAATGGTTATATTTTCTTCCCATTTTTATTTCCATTTGTTCATAATATGTCTAACGGATATCTTTTTTGTTGGATCATTATAAATAGCTGTGATTTGAAGCACACCATGACGATTTTTGAAAAAGAGATTTTCAAGAGAAAGAAATCCAAGAAAAGAGCTTTTATTGTTGAGTGGTTGATAAAGGAGTTGATGTGCATTCAAGTTCATTCATTGCTCCAAAAAGTCGTCCAGATCATTGAAGCATTTCAAGCAATCAAGACATCAGCTACTTTGACCTCGTTCATTTATTGCTGAAATTATTGCTTCAAAAGTTGTAAAGTATACTCTGAATATTTGCTCATTGTAGGAGCTTCTCTTTATCATTCTCTGATCTTTTTGTAAAAGGGTTAGTGTTAACCCTTAATTATTGTTGGCTTCCTTGTGCCTAAAATAAGAGGACTAGCCTAGGTTTGGCTAGGGGTTTTTGGCTTCCTTGTGCCATGAAATAAGAGGACTAGCCTAGTTTGGCTAGGGGTTTTTGGCTGCCTTGTGCCGTATAAACAAGAGGGCTAGCCAGGTTCGGCTAGAGGTTGTAATCATTGTGATACGATTAGTGAAATTCCCAAAGGTTTTGGGGAGTGGATGTAGGTGCTGAGTTTGGCACCGAACCAATATAAACTTGTGTGTGTGGTTGTTTGTCTTTTTATTGTTACTATTCTGTGCACTCCACTACACCGCTGCAAATCAAAATTAGGGTTTAAGCACATACTTGCATAGTAATTAATTTTTTAATAACCCAATTCACCCCCCTCTTGGGTTGCTACATCTGGGCAACAAGTGGTATCAGAGCAGAGTGCTCTTGATTCCTATAGCTTTGATTAGCTTGGAGCCAAAGATCAGTAGTAATCCCAATGAGTTCTATGTTGACTGAAGGACAATCAACTAATAGACCACCTTTGTTCAATGAAATAAATTACACATATTGAAAAGCACGAATGAAAATCTTCATTCAAGCACTAGATTAAGATTTATGGGGAATCATAATTAATGGACCACACACATCCACTATTATGATTGAAAATATTAATATTGCAAAACCTGAATCTGAATGAGATGAGCAAGATAATAAATTAGCTCAATTAAATGCTAAGGCTATGAATGTTCTTTATTGCTCTCTTGATGCAAATGAGTTTAATCGCATATCTACTTGCATATCTGCTAAGGAAATCTGGGATAGACTTGAAGTCACCCATGAGGGTACAAATCAAGTCAAGAAATCCAAAATAAATATGCTTGTTCATAAATATGAATTATTTAAGATGGATCCTGCTAAAAATATTACTGATATGTTTACAAGATTTACTGACATTATTAATGGACTGAAAAGTCTTAGAAAATCTTATGCCAACAGTGATCTTGTTAGAAAAATCTTAAGATCTTTACCTAGAATATGGGAAGCAAAAGTTACTGCAATTCACGAAGTAAAAGATCTCAACACTTTATCACTTGAAGAGTTGGTCGGTTCTTTGATGACTCATGAGCTTCAGCAACGATAACATATCGATGAAGATGAATCAAAGAAGAAAAGGACCATGACTTTGAAGAGTGCAACTCAAGAAGATGAAAGTGAAGAAACCACAAGTGACAGTGAGAAAGATGATGAAATGACACTTATTTCAAGGAAATTAAAAAAGTTCATAAAGAGAAAGAAATTTAGAAAAAGAAAATAATTTGTCAAAGGAGACCATAGCAAAGATAAGGAAAAGAGTGAACCTCCTACATGCTATGAGTGCAAGAAGCCTGGACACATCAGACCAGATTGTCCACTGTTAAAGAAAGGATCTAAAAGAACAAAGAAGAAAGCAATGATGGCTACTTGGAGCGACAGTGAAGCAACAAGTTCAGAAGATGAAGAGAAAACTGAGGTTGCAAATGTTTGCTTCATGGTTGATAATGATGAGGTAAGCCCTAACTTTTTAGATGACTTTACCTTTGATGAATTACAATGTGCATTTTATGAACTTATTGATAATTTTGCAAATTTAAGTTCAAAGAGCAAAGAATTGAAAAATGAAATAAAAAATCTTACTCTTGAAAAGGAAAGAATTTCAAAGGATAATGAATCATTGTTAAAGGAAAACCAAAATTTGAAAAATGAAGTGGATAAATTAAAACCAATTGTTGATAGATTTAGTCTAAGTTCAGAAAAATTAGAAATAATTTTAAATAGTCAAAGAGCTGTTTACAATAGAGCTGGTCTTGGATACAATACTTTTGAAAGACAGAAATTTTTGAAAAATATTTATGAGCATGCTGATGATTCTACTAAAATTACATGTTTTAAATGTAAAAAAATTGGACACAAAGCTTATATTTGTCAAACACAAAAGATAAGAAAAATATAGGTTCCAAAAGGAACCATATTGACTAAACCTAAAGGACCCAAGAAAACTTGGGTACCTAAAAACACAAATTGAAATTGTGTATGCATGTGTGTCTTGCAACTCGAGCAATTAAAAGACAATGGTACTTGGATAGCGGGTGCTCAAGACACATGACAGGTGATGAATCACAATTCATCACTTTGGAAGCAAAAGATGGAGAAGTTGTTACTTTCGGTGATAATGGCCAAGGAAAAATCATTGGCATTGGAAAAATAGGTATCACACCTCATGCTTATATTGATAATGTTTTGCTTGTGAAAGGACTGAAACATAATTTACTTAGCATTAGTCAATTATGTGACAAAGGATTTAATGTTACTTTTGAATCATCTCTATGCATTGTTAAAAATCCTGCTAATGAAAACATGAAATTTGTTGGTCATAGGCATGGTAATGTATACATTGTAAATTTAAATGATTTGCATGATCAAAATATTGATTGCCTAGTTGCTACAAACAATAAAACTGATAATAGTTAGTTATGGCATCGTAGGTTAGCTCATGCAAGCATGGATTTACTATCTAAATTAATTAAGAAGGATTTAGTACATGGTTTGCCAAAACTTATTTTTGAAAAAGATAAGATTTGTATTGCTTGTCAATTTGAAAATAAACCCGAGTATCTTTTAAATCAAAGAATTTAGTTTCAACCACTAGACCTTTGGAGCTGTTGCATATGGATTTATTTGGTCCTACAAAAACAACTAGTCTAGGAGGTAAAAGATATGGTTTTATTGTTATTGATGATTTCTCTTGCTTTACATAGATTTTATTTCTATCTAGTAAAGACGAAGCATTTCCAACATTTCAAAAATTATTTAAAAGAATTACAAATGAAAAGAATTCTTCTATTTTATCGATACGAAGTGATCATGGAAAAGAATTTGAAAATAAATATTTTGAAGAATTTTGTAATGAAAATGGAATTGAACATAATTTTTCTGCACCAAGAACACCACAATAAAATGGAGTAGTTGAAAGAAAGAATAGAACATTAGAGGAAATGACGCGTACCATATTGTGTGAAAGCAATCTTCCAAAATATTTTTGGGCAGAAGCTATTAACTATGCATGTTATGTTTTAAATCATGCATTAATAAGACATGTTTTGAAAAAGACTCCATATAAACTTTGGAAAGGAAGAAAACCTAATATAAGTTACTTTCATGTTTTTGGATGCCGATGTTTTGTATTAAATAATGGAAAATCAAACCTTGATACATTTGATGCTAAGTATGATGAAGGAATTTTTCTTGGATATTCTTTACATAGTAGAGCTTTTAGAATATTCAACAAAAAGACTTTAGTAGTTAAAGAATCAATTCATGTTATCTTTGATGAATCTAATGATCTTCCATCAAGGAAGGAAAATGTATAAATAATGCAAATGACATTGAAGATCAATTCAAGGATATCACACTGAAGGATAAGAACGATACAGATACACAAGAGGTAAATGGAGAAGGGAACGTTGACCTACCTGAAGCCTTACAAGGTAATGATGAATTAGAAAGAGGTTGGAGGTATTTCTTAGTTACCCTAAAGATCAAATTATTGTTGATCCTTCTCAAGGAGTTAGAATTAGATCATCATTTAAGATGCTTGTAATAACTTAGCATTTGTATCTAAAATTGAACCTAAATGCTATGATGATGCTAAAAATGATGTTGATTGGATAAATGCCATGCATAAAGAACTCCACCAATTTGAAAGAAATAATTTTTGGACTCTTATTGAAAGACCTCATAATCATCAAATTATTGGAACTAAATGGGTTTATAGAAACAAATTAGATGAAAATGGTAATATAATTAGAAATAAGGCAAGATTAGTAGCTAAGGGATATAATCAAGAAGAGGAAATTGATTTTGATGAAACTTATACCCCTATTGCTAGATTAGAAGCTATTAGATTACTTCTTGCTTATGCTTGTTATATGAATTTTAAATTGTATCAAATGGATGTTAAAAGCGCTTTCTTAAATGGATACATTGCTGAACAAGTTTTTATGGAACAACCACTCTGCTTTGAAAATCACTTGTTTCCAAACCACGTTTTCAAATTAAACAAAGCTTTGTATGGTTTGAAACAAGCGCCCCGGGCGTGGTATAAAAGATTAAGCAAATTCTTGATTAGTAATGACTTCATTCGAGGAACTGTGGATACAACTTTATTTATTAAAAGACAAAATAAAGATATATTAATTATTCAAATCTATATTGATGATATCATATTTGGTGCCACTAATGATTCTTTATGCGAAGACTTTGTTAATGTTAAGCTTATGCAGGGAGAGTTCGAGATGAGTATGATGGGTGAGCTGACCTACTTCCTTGGACTATAAATTAAACAAAGCAAAGATGGAATCTTCATAAGCCAATCCAAACATACCAAATAAATGATCAAGAAGTTTGGCATGAAGACATTCAAGAGTATCGGTACCCCTATGAGCTCATCATGTAGACTCGAATTCTATAATTCTGAAAAGTCTGTTGATTTAAAATTATATAGAGGCATGATTGGATCATTATTATATTTAATTGCTAGTAGGCCAGATATTTTATTTAGTGTTTGTATGTGTGCTAGATATCAAGCCAATCCTAAAGAATCATACTTGCTTGCTGTTAAAAGAATATTTAAATATTTAAATGGAATAGTAAATTTAGGTATATGGTATAACAAACAATCTAGCATTGACTTAATAGGATACACTGATTCAGACTTTGCTGGATGTAAATTAGATAGGAAATCAACCACTGGAACTTGCCAGTTTCTAGGTGTTAACTTAATTTCATGGTTTAGCAAAAAGCAAACTTCAGTAGCACTGTCCACGGTCGAGGCCGAGTACGTTGCAGCTGGAAGTTACTGTGCTCAAATCTTATGGATTAAGCAACAGCTAGAAGATTATGTCATTAAACAAAAAGCCATACCTATAAAATATGATAATACAAGTGCAATCAGTTTAACTAAGAATCCTATTCAACATTCCAGAACAAAACATATTAAAATTAGACATCATTTCATTAGAGATCACGTAAATAATGGAAATGTTGTTATTGAATTTTTAAATACTAAAAATCAAATTGCTGATATTTTCACTAAGCCTCTTGATGAAACAAAATTTTATGAAATCAAAAGAGAATTAGGAATGTTTGATCCAACCATTTAATTAATCAATTAATGAATTAATATAATACTAAATTGATATGGCATCTTATAATCAAATCAATTAAAAGGAACACCTTATCAAATTAAATGCTTGAGTATGCTGCAAGTTTTAAGCTTTTTCATCTTTATGAAAGCATAACTTCCATAAATTCATCCACCAACCGGCCATTTGAAACCTTTTTCATTCTATTGATGACAATTAACCAACAAGGCAACCAAACAGTCACCTGGCCAGCTAACCATCAAGCTCTCTCCCTATATAACCTTTTCACCAAACCTTTTGTTTCATTCAAGCCTCAAGTCGTCTCCCTCACTCTTCCTCATTTCAACCGAGCATCTTCTCCTCTTTTCCTTTCACTCTCATCAAACATCCTATCAATCCTTTCTTCCATTCAATCTATCAATCCATCTTGAAGATAGTTGATGGCCCCCAAGAAGAAAGCAATCGCCAGAGATGATGATTGTGCAGATCTTCGTCAGAAGTCTTCTACTTCTTCATCCCAGTTTAACTCTCTTCTTGCTTCTAAATCTTTCGCTCATGGAAGGTTAGTCAACTTTAACTTTGTTGGCCCAGATGGCAACCCAAGAGGGGGAAGGATGAATTGGGTTCTTTAAAAAATTTAACACTTTAAAGCTATATGCCTGATTTGAAAGTGGTTGAGTGCAATGAATAGATAAATGCTAAGTACAAATAAATGAGATAGAGAGAGAGACAAAGCATGGAAAATACAAAGATTTTATAGTGGTTCGGTGTATCCATCACCTACGTCCACTCCCAAGCTTCACTTGGGTCCACACTATAATCCACTTGATTACAGTCGAGTTGTTTTACAAGCTCACAACTCAAACTTGTTGTTTTCCTAGGGTCACAACGAACCCAGCTGGTTTTCACATGCTCACCAGCACAAAACCTAACCACAAGCTAACCTTAGCTTATCCCGAGGTATACTACCTCCACTAATTCAATCCCCTGATTGAATTAGCCAACAACAATGAAAAATAGAGTTTTGAATACACAACAGCTCCTCAAATGAACAAATATGTAATTGAATAAACAAAGGGTAAGAAAAGCCTGTTTGAAGCGAATTTGATTTGAACTTTTCTTCTTTTCTTCTTTTTCTCTTCTCCTTTGAAAGGTTGAATCAGGCCTCAGCTTAGATTCTTCACAAAATTGCAGTTGAGAAGTTGAAGAAAAAATATGGCTTTTGCTTTCTTTTTCTTCACTTGAAAAATCCTTCGATTTTGAACTTTGAATGCGTTGGATTTCTCTTTGGACTCTGTAGGATTGATTTGAGCTCTGAGTCTTTCCTCTTAATTTCTCTCTCTTTTTCACTAAGTATTTTCGTCTATTTTTCTATCTCTTCTCCTTCCACTTTTCAAACGGACGGTTCCCCCTTTTTATAGATCCCTTAATCCAGGATTAGGTGAAAAAAATAGCCGTTGTAGAGTAGTTGGATTGCTTCTATACACAAAGAAAAATAGCCGTTAGAGATTAGGTAGAAAAATATTACCGTTGGAGTCCGTTCTGACATTTGAAAAATCCGTTCCTGACAGGTTGGAGTCGGCTCCAACTTTTCAGGTGTCGGCTCTAAATCGGGGTGTCCAAAAATAGTAATTAGAAGTTCGTTGAGGAGTCGGCTCCAAAAAAGTTAAGTGTCGGCTTGGCGCTTTCGGGAGTCGGCTCTGGAATTCAAAGGTATCGACTCTAACTTTGTCCAAAAAATATGCTCTCTGTTCTCAGGTTAGAGTCGACTCCAGAACTGTAGGTGTTGGCTCTGTAACTTTCAGGTGTCGGCTCCCGAACTCTAGGTGTTGGCTCTGGAAACTGATGCAGAAACCACTTCTCTGTATCTCATGTTGGAGTCAGCTCCGAAACTCTAGGTGTTGACTCTGGACCATGCCAAAAATGTAGAAAGATTCTGATACGCCCTGGGGTCGGCTCCTGATTGTTTGGGTGTCGACTCTAAGTTCTGAACTTACATATTTTCTTTTCAATTTTGATTCAAAATACTTATTAAATTTGTTAGAAACATAGTGAATATACTCATGTCTTTTGTTAATCATCAAAATCAATAATTGGGTCAACAATCTCCCCCTTTTTTATGATGACAAAAACATAGAGTATATGCATGATTAAACAATATGAGTTTCAAATCAAATTTCTTAATTTTAAGTTCTCATAGTTAAGCTCCCCCTGAATGAGGTAGCTCCCCCTATGATACTCAATTTAACATCTTCTCTCCCTTTATCATTAAGACTTAATGAGCATAACAAATTAAGGTCATTTAAAGCTTGATACTTATTAAACCTTGATACTCATTAAACTTATCTCATCGAAACTACTTGATATCAAAACTTAATAAGCATATTTGTTCCAATGCATATACAATCTTCTCTCCCCCCTTTTTGTAATCAACAAAAAGGTTTTAGAAAAGATTCAAGTTTAAAAGAACAATCAAATTTCATTTCATCATCCAAAGTTTAACATTTCATTTAATAAAAAGTAAACATTATACATAAAAAAGAACTTCATTTCATCAAAAGAAATTTCATAATATCAAAAGAAACTTCATTATATCAAAAGAAACTTCATTACATCAAAAGTAATTCATTTTATCAAAAGATATTTCATAACATCAAAGAAATTTTATAACATCAAAAGAAATTACATCAAAGGTATCAAAATGCAGTATTTAATGATTTCTAAGAAGTCTTTACAATTCTTCTACAATTATTTCCATTCCTTCACTTTGAGTTCTGACAAATTCCTTCAGTCTTCTATCGACGAATGCACATGCAGTAACAATTTTGTCTTGAAGCTTTGCATTGCATTTGGAATAGGTCTCTGAATCACCTCCAATCTCTTTGAGTTCTTCAAAAATGTTCTTGAGATCATCCTTTAATGCTTCTGAAGAAGATCCAAGGGTAGACTCAATCTTACTCACCCTTTCATCCAAGGAATAGAGAGTCTCTCTCAAGTTCATAAATTTGCTATCTAACTCAGTCTTCATCTCTTATTTATGATTCAAAAGTAAGGATTTCAATTGTTCCATTTTAGTATCAGAAAAACTGGTAGAAGCTTGAATAAATAAACTTGAAGCAGGTGCAGGAGCTGCTGAAGGTGCAGGGCTACTAGGTCTGGCGAAATATGTCTCACAGAGGGTTCAGGTGCTGTAGCTCCAACATCAGTAGCTCTTTCATCCAAGAGACTTTTTCTTTCCCAAATTCCATCCTTTTTCACAAATCCCATTCTATGCACAGTTGCTAAACTATAGTAATCTGTGTGCCTTAAATTCTTTTTGGGTTCATTTTCAGAAATAATAACACCCTAACTCTGAAATGCTAAAGTCAATATCATACCATAGGGTAAAGTAGATCTTTTCTTATTCCCAGCTTCAGCCATATACCAGACCATCATACCAGCCAAATTAATTCGCTGACCAGTCAAAACACTGTTCATAATTACAATGTCTCGCTCTGAGACATACTCAAACCTGCCGGTCTTGGGAAACAAGATCCGACCACAGATATTATGAAGTAATCTCAACTCAAGAGGTAAATGATTTTCCTTAATTTCTTCAAATTCAGTAACTTCTCTTCCTAGCATCCTTGATAGAGCATTTGACCTTTCACCGTGAATGCTTCCAGCAAGCCCAGTAACAGGAATCCCTAAAAGATTTCCTAAGATTTCTGAGGTTATATGAATCCTTTTTCCTCTTACTAAACTAACTATTCCTCCATCTCCTCTAGACAGATTGAAATAAAACTCCTTGACTAAGGATGGATAGTAGGTAAATCAAGGGAACATACCTTATCCTAACCTAGTTCTATCAACTGCCGTCCAATGGTGAACCTTCTTCCTCAAAGAAATGAAAGTCTACATTCCTGCCCATTGTGATTACTCAGCTTGCTAAAGTATCGATTTAAGGTGAGGAGGGGCTTGGAGCAGCGCTCGGTGTGGATGACGAGGAGGATGAAGAGCTCGGTGAAGTCTGTCTCGCCGGATGCCTCACTGACCGTTTCCCAGTCGTCACCGCACCACCAACCACTGATCCCCTACGTTTGGGTGCCATAGAGTGCTAAGGAGAGGTTAATTTGAGGGATTTTGGGTTTTGGGAAGAGTTGAAGAGAGTTTGGAGGGGTTAGGAGTCGATTGAAATGAACGAGGAGTTGGCTCTGCCCTAGATAAGTCAACCTGGGACCACTTGGAGTCGACTTCCGCAAAGCGAGGTGTCGGCTCCAGGTCGCTAACACAGTCAGCACTCGAACTGGAGTCGGCTCCACTAAGGTGGGTGTCAGCTCTAAGGTCTCAAACCGTGAGCGACACAGACAAGGTATCGACTCTACAAATTGGGGTGTCGACTCCATTGACAGTTTCAGAAAAAATAAGAGAGTTTTAAACATCCGAAACTTGTCAAAATAAAATCAATAAATTTTGGATAAAATCTTTGGAATGTAGAGAATCAAATTGTTCAAATGTTTAGATAAATTATCCTTAAAATCATGAGAGAAATTTTAAGAAATTGAATGAATTCTAAATAATCATTCCTTAGGGGTTTCAAAATCATTCCAAAGGGT
Source organism: Calamus simplicifolius (assembly GCA_900491605.1). Classification (NCBI taxonomy): domain Eukaryota; kingdom Viridiplantae; phylum Streptophyta; class Magnoliopsida; order Arecales; family Arecaceae; genus Calamus; species Calamus simplicifolius. Next base: position 102,565 of record UESW01004579.1, on the reverse strand, counting down.
TACAAATCCCTAACTCTCCTCTAAGATAACAAAATCTTTCTTCACTCAAGGGTTTTGTAAATATGTCAGCTAATTATTCTTCAGTACAAACATAATCAAGACAAATGTCACCATTAGCTACATGTTCTCTAATAAAGTGATATCTAATTTCAATATGTTTAGTTCTTGAATGTTGTATAGGATTTTTAGTTAAGTTTATTACACTTGTATTATCACATTTAATAGGAGTTTTATCAAGTGTTATGCCATAATCTTCAAGTTGTCATTTAATCCAAAGGATTTGAGTACAACAACTTTCAGCTGCAATATATTCAGCTTCAGCAGTAGATAATGTAACTGAATTTTGCTTTTTGCTAAACCAAGAGATTAAGTTACTTCCTAAAAATTGACATGCACCACTTGTACTCTTTCTATCTAATTTACAACCAGTATAATCAGAATCAGAATAAGCAATCAAGTTTAATGTTGAGTCTCTAGAATACCATAATCCTACATTTTTAGTTCCACCTAGATATCTTAGTATTCTTTTTACAACAATTAAGTGAGATTCTTTAGGTTCTGATTGAAATCTAGCACATAGACAAACAGTAAACATGATACCAGGTCTACTTGCAGTTAAGTAAAGTAGAGATCCTATCATACCTCTATAATGCTTTTGATCAACTTTCTTACCATCTTCATCTTTATCCAATTTGCATGAAGGACTCATAGGTGTTCCAAGGGGTTTGATTGATTTCATTCCAAATTTCTTGAGAATTTCCTTCGTATACTTTGTTTGGTTGATGAAAATCCTCTCTTTGCTTTGTTTGATTTGAAGTCCTAGGAAGAAGTTGAGTTCTCCCATCATGCTCATTTCGAATTCACCCTGCATTAACTTAGCAAATTCTTGACACAAAAGATTGTTAGTAGCACCGAATATAATATCATCTACATATATTTGTACTACTAATAAATCTTTATCTTTTCTTTTCAAGAATAGAGTTTTATCAACATTTCCTTTAGAAAAATTATTTTCAATTAGAAATTTACTTAACATATCATACCAAGCTCTAGGTGCTTGTTTTAAACCATACAGTGCTTTGTGTAATTTAAAAACATGATTTAAAAATTCATGATCTTCAAAACCAGGTGGTTGTTCTACAAAAACTTCTTCATTTATAAAATCATTTAAAAATACACTCTTAACATCCATTTGAAACAAATTGATATTCATATGACATGCAAATGTAAGTAATAATCTAATTGCTTCTAATCTAGCTACAGATGCAAAAGTTTCATCAAAATCAATTCCTTCTTCTTGATTATATCCTTTTGCAACTAATCTAGCTTTATTTCTAATTAATATGCCATTTTCATCTAATTTATTTCTAAATACCCATTTAGATTCTCTAACTGAGTGACCTTTAGGTCTATCAACTAAGGACCATACATTATTTCTAGTAAATTGATTCAATTCTTCTTGCATAGCTAGCATCCAATTACTATCTTTTTCAGCTTCTTCAATAGTTTTAGGTTCAACTTGAGATACAAATGCAAGATGATTATTGATATTTCTCATAGATGATCTAGTTTTTACACCTTGAGATGGATCATCAATAATCAATTCCTTTGGATGACCATAGGCATATCTCCAATCTCTAGGAAGATCTATATCATTACGAGTAGTATCAATAACATCAACCCTAGGAGAATCATCATCTTTAGCTTCTTGTTCATGATCTAAAGATACATTTATATTTAATTTTTTAATATCTCTTTCTAGCAAAATTGTATCTTCCTCATCATCAATCTTTTCTGAACTTGATGCTAAAGATTCATCAAAAACTACATGAATAGATTCTTCTACTATTAAGTTTTTCTTGTTAAATACTCTATAGGCTTTACTAGTTGTTGAATATCCTAAAATATGCCTTCATCAGATTTTGTATCAAATTTTTTAAGATTATCTTTACCATTATTATGAATGAAACATTTACAACCAAATGCATGAAAATAACTAATGTTTGGTTTCCTATTATTCCATAATTCATAGGGAGTTTTTCTTAAGAATTAGCCTAATTAGGGCTCTATTAAGGATGTAACATGCCGTGTTTATAGCTTCCACCCAAAAGTATTTTGGATAGTTGCTTTCACATAGCATGGTACGGGCCATGTCTTCTAAAGTTCTATTCTTTCTTTCTATAACTCCGTTTGTTGTGGTGTTCTAGGTGCAGAAAAATTATGATGAATGCCATGTTCAATGCAAAAATTTTCAAATTATAATCCCCTAGAATTCTCAACTGCTCGTGAGAGTTATCACGAGGTCAGATGATAGACTCCAGATATTTGAATTCTAGGTATATCTTAATTACTCGTGAGAGTTATCACGAAATCAGATGATAGACTCCAGATATTTGAATTCCAGGTATATCTTAATTGCTCGTGAGAGTTATCACGAGATCAGATGATAGACTCTAGATATTTAAATTTTAAGTATATCTAATTACATAGTCCCTTGATTTAGGGACTCTGCAATGCCTATAAGAGATGGTGTAGAACCCTCCTTCCCACTATACATGGACGCCCCCTTCTCATCATCTCCTCGCGCGGACTTCTTCCCCAGCGTGCTTGTCTCTGGTAAGTCCTCTGGCCATGCATGAGAGAGAGAAGGATTGAGAGAGAGAGAGAAAGTTAAAAAAAAAAGAAACGAAGAGGAGGGAGGAGCCGGGTTACAGAACCCAGCTCTCTCCCCTTCCCTTCTCTGTGACATTGGTTCAGGCCCGGCGGCGTGCCCGCCGCCTCGCCGGGCCTGAGCCCCGACCGATGACCCCACCAGCACTGGGGGCGGCGTCCGGTGGGGTGCCGGAGAACAAAGAGATAGAGAGGAGAGCGGAGGAGGGAGGGAGACGTGACGGTGAGAAAGAGCTACCGCCGGTCCGATCCTTGGTTCGGGCCCGACGGTGTGCTCGATGCCTCGCCGGGCTTGGGCCTTGGTCGGAGACCTCCACCGGCGCCAGGCGTGCGTCCGATGGAGGTCCGGCCGGCCATGGTGGCCGGTCGTGCCGCCGGCGTAATGCATAAGCCGTGGAAACAGTGAGAGAGAAAGAGAGGGATAAGAGAGAAATTAGAGAGAGAGAGAGAAGGGAAGGTCGGCTGTGGCAATGGCCGGCTTTGGTCCGGCCAATGGCAGCCGGACCGACGCCAATTTGGCCAGAATTGGCGCCGGCACCGTGGAAGACACGCGGAAGAAGAAGAAGAAAGAAAGCTTTAAAATAATAAATTATAGAGAGAGAGAGGTGGGGGAGGCTGGCCGCGGCGGCGGTCGGCCACGGTCCGGCCAACGGCAGCCGGACCGCCTCCAATTTGGCCGGCGGCGGCCCTGGCCGCCGGCACGGCATCCGGCTCCTCTGTTTCTTTTGAAACAGAGGAGCTGGGTTAATAGAGATTAATGGGCTGATTGGGCCGTTTGAGTGTTGGGCCCTGTTGGGCCGTCTCTGAGCCCAGTTTGAGCAGCGTTTTGGGCCCTGTATTGGGTCGAGAATGACAAATAAATATATGGCCCGAATCAGGATTGATTCTAGTTTCTGGGAATAATTTTATTTCCCTATTTGGGTGCATACATTGAGAGATATTCAAGCCCAAAGTTAGGCCCGTGAAGTGGTTTGGGTAGAGTTTAAGAATTATTTTATAATTCAGATTTTAGAAATTTAATAATGAAAAATGATTCTGTAGATTCCCAGGAGTCCAATTAGCTGGGTTATCAAGTGAAATTCGTGTACTGTGGTAAGTAAGTCAAGTATTATAATTTTATTAATTATTTAATTTGTGAACTATGAAATTACAGTTAAATATAATTATGCTAATTTGGTAAAATCATGTTATTACTATGATAATATGTAATCATGATAATGATAGTAAAACTTTATGTGTCACCGTAGTTCTCATATGACAGATTATCACATGACAGATGACAGATGACAGACACTGGTACTAGGACCCTTCCTCTTAGGGGATGTTTAAGAGGGCTACACATTATCACATGACCGATTCACACATGACAGATTATCACATTATCAAATGACAGATGACAGATGACAGATACTGGTACCAGGACCCTTCCTCTTAGGGGATATTTAAGAGGGCTACACATGATGTGTATTGTAGGGCCGTGGGACATATAAAGAAAAATAATGACAGTATAAACAATGTAATTGTTATTGAATTAAGCTAATTGATCTGATGACATGAACCTAATGATAGCCTGATAAATGAAATTTTGAAATTATATTAGGCTTACTTATTGAGTGTGAGCTCATAAAATTCTCATAATTTTTCAGAGCCTCAGGAATGAAGATGGATAATTGAGATAGAAGGAGTTTCTATTAAGAAGATTTAGTTTTATTATTTTGATTTAGTTCAGATTTATTTGTAGGGCAGATAGCCCAAGACTGATAATTCTGGTTTGTAACGAATCATGGATATGGAATTTGCTTTATATTGATTTATGTGATAAGTTCAAGACGCCTTGCATGCCCGGCATGCGGCGGGTTGTCACACTAGCTCAAATTTTTGGGTCTGGGGCGTGACAGCTTTAGTGGTATCAGAGCCAGGTTTTGATATTAGGGACATATACATGATGACACTTTAGGCAAAACACTAGAGTGACATAGAGACAAATTATAAATTTAAAGGAATCTCAAAAATTATGCTTTGAAAGTCTAGCAATTAAAGTTTACAGTGATATTAATTACAACTAATAAGAATGGCACGTCGCACTAGAAGTCGACAAAATGATGAGAGTTCCCAGGTTGGTAATGCTGGCCAACCAGGAGGTCTGGAAGCCACTGGAGCTGCTGTCCCTGCCAATTCAGTTGGGACTGATCAGCAGCAACTCCAGACCGAGATGCTTCAGGTTCTCTCGGGTATGGCGCAGTCGATGCGGGACTTGCAGCACTAGATTCTGCAGGTTTAGCCCGCTCAGCCTGAGATCAATTTTATTGGTGGTCAGAAACACCTAGCCTCAGTGTTCATATCAGCGATGCAGGCTGGAAAGTATTTGATGAGTGGTGGTCAAGGATTTCTTGCTGTAGTCAAGGACCTTCAGCAAGAAGAGACCAAGTTGGAGGATATTCCCATAGCTCGAGAATTCCAGATGTCTTCCCTCAGGATTTGACTAATTTACCTCCTGATCGGGAAGTCGAGTTCTCTATTGATCTAGTTCCTGGAACTGGGCATATATCAAAGGCCCCTTACCATATGGCCCCGGCTGAGTTAAAAGAACTGAAGGAGCAACTGCAAGAGCTCCTAGATCGAGGATTTATTAGACCCAGTGCTTCTCCTTGGGGTGCTCCAGTTCTATTTGTTAAGAAGAAGGATGACAGTCTTCGACTCTGCATTGATTACCGGGGGATCAATAAAGTAACAGTGCGAAATAAGTATCCTCTACCAAGGATTGACGACTTGTTTGATCAACTTCAAGGAGCCCGGATATTCTCAAAGATTGATCTTAGGTCCGGGTACCATCAGCTTAAAGTCAAAGAAGGGGATGTACCAAAGACAGCATTTAGAACCAGATATGGCCACTATGAGTTCTTAGTGATGCCGTTTGGGTTAACTAATGCCCCAGCAGCATTCATGGACTTAATGAACAGAATTTTTAAACCATATCTGGATCAATTTGTGGTGGTTTTCATTGATGATATTCTGATATATTCCAAGAGCCATAAGGAGCATGAGGACCACCTGAGAATTGTGCTACAAATTCTGCAAGAGAAGAAGCTCTATGCCAAGCTGAAGAAGTGTGAATTTTGGTTGGATCAAGCAGCTTTCTTGGGTCATATAATCTCTAAAGATGGTGTATCTGTGGACCCGAAAAAGATTGAAGCTATCACTAACTGGAGCCGACCTACCAATGTGGCAGAAGTCAGAAGCTTCTTGGGATTAGCCGGGTATTACCAAAAATTTGTGGAGAATTTTTCTCGCATTGCTCTACCCTTAACTCGCTTAACCCAAAAGCGAGTGAAGTTTGACTGGATAGTGGAGTGTGAGGAAAGTTTCCAGGAGTTAAAACACCGCCTGGTGTCAGCTCCCATTCTTGTTCTTCCAACGGGATCTGAAGGTTTCACTATATACACTGATGCCTCTCGAAAAGGATTGGGATGTGTTTTGATGCAGAATGAAAGAGTGATAGCTTATGCCTCTAGACAACTGAAACCTTATGAGCAAAATTATCCTACTCATGACCTGGAATTGGCTGCTGTGGTTTTTGCTCTGAAGATTTGGCGGCATTATCTATATGGAGTGTCGTGTGATGTGTATACAGATCATAAGAGTTTAAAATACATTTTCACACAGAAGGAGCTGAATTTAAGGCAGAGGAGGTGGTTGGAACTATTGAAAGATTATGACCTGAATCTACAGTATCATCCTGGGAAGGCCAATGTAGTAGCTGATGCTTGAGCAGAAAATCTTCTTCTGAGTTAGCTGCTATGATTACCTCCCAGCCTCACATATTGAGAGATCTGGAGAAGTGGGAGGTTGGCCTGAGAGTACAACAGTCTGATGGACTTGTTGCAGCACTTGTACTCCAGCCGACCTTAGTTGACAGAATCAAGTCCTCCCAAATGGAAGATCCAGATCTACAAAGGATTAAAGAAGTAGTACAGTCAGGAGTTCAGAATGAATTTTATATAATGGAAGATGGATCCCTGAAATTTGAAGGGAGACTTTGTGTGCCAAACAGTGAAGAGCTAAAGGCTGAAATTTTGAAAGAGGCTCACTACTCTCCTTATACTGTGCATCCAGGTGGCACTAAGATGTACAGAGACTTAAAGGAAAATTTTTGGTGGAAAGGCATGAAGAGGGAGATTGCTCAGTATGTGGCCAAGTGCTTGGTGTGTCAGCAAGTGAAAGCCGAGCATCAAAGGCCTGCAGGACCTCTTCAGTCTCTGATGATTCCACAATGGAAATGGGAAAAGATTACAATGGACTTTGTGACTGGTCTGCCCAAAACTCCTAAGAGCAACGATGCAGTTTGGGTCATTGTGGACAGACTAACAAAATCAGCTCATTTCCTACCTTTCAGAGTTGGGGTCTCTAGTGAAAGATTGGCTAATTTATATATTGAACAGATCGTGAGACTCCATGGTGTTCCAGTATCTATTGTATCAGATAGAGATACCAGGTTTGTGTCCCAGTTTTGGAAGAGCCTTCATAAGGCCATGGGAACCAAACTAAACTTCAGTACAACCTATCATCCCCAGTCAGATGGATAATCAGAGAGGACCATACAGATTCTGGAGGACATGTTGTGAGCCTGTGTGATGGACTTGGGTGGAGCTTGGGATAACCACTTACCTTTGGTGGAGTTTGCATATAATAATAGTTACCAAGCCAGCATCCAGATGGCTCCATTTGAAGCTCTGTATGGTAGGAGGTGCAGATCTCCTATATGTTGGGATGACGTGGGGGAAAGGAAGTTGCTAGGCCCTGAGCTGATTCAGCAAACAGTAGATAAGGTGCATTTGATCAGGGAGCGTCTTCGTACAGCTCAGAGCAGGCAAAAGAGTTATGCTGATGTCAGAAGAAGGGAATTGGAATTCCAGGTTGGGGATCATGTTTTCTTAAGGGTATCACCAACCAAAAATGTGATGAGGTTTGGGATTAAAGGAAAGCTGAGTCCACGTTATATTGGACCTTTTGAGATCTTGAGCAGAGTTGGAGAGGTTGCTTACAGCCTGGCACTGCCTCCGATTCTATCTGGGGTACACAATGTTTTTCATGTATCTATGCTGAGAAAGTATATCTCTGACCCCAGCCATGTCATAGCATATGAGCCTATACAGTTGAAGAAAGATTTATCATATGAAGAGCATCCTTTGCGTATAGTAGACCGCAAAGATCAAGTTCTAAGACGGCGTACCATTCCCTATGTCAAGGTGCAATGGAATAATCATTCTGAAAGAGAGGCTACTTGGGAACTGGAAGAAGAAATGAAAGAAAAGTATCCACGACTATTTGTATCTTAAAAATAGTTAATGATTGAAAACTGTTAGCTTTAGTTGATTGTTAGTCCTTGGGACAGAAATTTGGACCTTTATTTTTTTATAATAAAAGTTATCAATTTCGAGGCCGAAATTTTTATAAGGAAGGGAGAATGTAATCCCCTAGAATTCTCAACTGCTCGTGAGAGTTATCACGAGGTCAGATGATAGACTCCAGATATTTGAATTCCAGGTATATCTTAATTACTCGTGAGAGTTATCACGAAATCAGATGATAGACTCCAGATATTTGAATTCCAGGTATATCTTAATTGCTCGTGAGAGTTATCACGAGATCAGATGATAGACTCTAGATATTTAAATTTCAAGTATATCTAATTACAGAGTCCCTTGATTTAGGGACTCTGCAATGCCTATAAGAGATGGTGTAGAACCCTCCTTCCCACCATACGTGGACGCCCCCTTCTCATCATCTCCTCGTGCGGACTTCTTCCCCAGCGTGCTTGTCTCTGGTAAGTCCTCTGGCCATGCATGAGAGAGAGAAGGATTGAGAGAGAGAGAAAGTTAAAAAAAAAAGAAACGAAGAGGAGGGAGGAGCCGGGTTACAGAACCCAGCTCTCTCCCCTTCCCTTCTCCGTGACATTGGTTCAGGCCCGGCGGTGTGCCCGCCACCTCGTCGGGCCTGAGCCCCGGCCAACGACCCCACCGGCACCGGGGGCGGCGTCCGGTGGGGTGCCGGAGAACAAAGAGATAGAGAGGAGAGCGGAGGAGGGAGGGAGATGTGACGGTTAGAAAGAGCTACCGCCGGTCCGATCCTTGGTTCAGGCCCGGCGGTGTGCTCGCTGCCTCGCCGGGCTTGGGCCTTGGTCGGAGACCTCCACCGGCGCCGGGCGTGCGTCCGGTGGAGGTCCGGCCGGCCATGGTGGCCGGCCGTGCCGCCGGCGTAATCCATAAGCCGCGGAAATAGTGAGAGAGAAAGAGAGGGATAAGAGAGAAATTAGAGAGAGAGAGGAAGGGAAGGTCGGCTGCGGCAATGGCCGGCTTTGGTCCGGCCAATGGCGGCCGGACCGACGCCAATTTGGCCGGAATTGGCGCCGGCACCGTGGAAGACACGCGGAAGAAGAAGAAGAAAGAAAGCTTTAAAATAATAAATTGTAGAGAGAGAGAGGGTGGGGGAGGCTGGCCGCGGCGGTGGCCGGCCATGGTCCGGCCAACGGCGGCCGGACCGCCTCCAATTTGGCCGGCGGCGGCCCTGGCTGCCGGCACGGCATCCGGCTCCTCTGTTTCTTTTGAAACAGAGGAGCTGGGTTAATAGAGATTAATGGGCTGATTGGGCCGTTTGAGTGTTGGGCCCTGTTGGGCTATCTCTGAGCCCAGTTTGAGCAGCGTTTTGGGCCCTGTATCGGGCCGAGAATGGCAAAATAAATATATGGCCCGAATCAGGATTGATTCTAGTTTCTGGGAATAATTTTATTTCCCTATTTGGGTGCATACATTGAGAGATATTCAAGCCCAAAGTTGGGCCCGTGAAGTGGTTTGGGTAGAGTTTAAGAATTATTTTATAATTCAGATTTTAGAAATTTAATAATGAAAAATGATTCTGTAGGTTCCCAGGAGTCCAATTAGCTGGGTTATCAAGTGAAATTCGTGTACTGTGGTAAGTAAGTCAAGTATTATAATTTTATTAATTATTTAATTTATGAACTGTGAAATTACAGTTAAATATAATTATGCTAATTTGGTAAAATCATGTTATTACTATGATAATATGTAATCATGATAATGACAGTAAAACTTTATGTATCACCGCGGTTCTCATATGACAGATTATCACATGACAGATGACAGATGATAGACACTGGTACCAGGACCCTTCCTCTTAGGGGATGTTTAAGAGGGCTACACATTATCACATGACAGATTCACACATGACAGATTATCACATTATCACATGACAGATTATCACATGACAGATACTGGTACCAGGACCCTTCCTCTTAGGGGATATTTAAGAGGGCTACACATGATGTGTATTGTAGGGCCGTGGGACATATAAAGAAAAATAATGACAGTATAAACAATGTAATTGTTATTGAATTAAGCTAATTGATCTGATGACATGAACCTAATGATAGCCTGATAAATAAATTTTGAAATTATATTAGGCTTACTTATTGAGTGTGAGCTCATAAAATTCTCATAATGTTTTTCAGAGCCTCAGAATGAAGATGGATAATTGAGATAGAAGGAGTTTCTATTAAGAAGACTTAGTTTTATTATTTTGATTTAGTTCAGATTTATTTGTAGGGCAGATAGCCCAAGACTGATAATTCTGGTTTGTAACGAATCATGGATATGGAATTTGCTTTATATTGATTTATGTGATAAGTTCAAGACGCCTTGCATGCCCGGCATGCAGCGGGTTGTCACCCTAGCTCAAATTTTTGGTTCTGGGGCATGACACAAATAAATAATTTTTAAATTCTATGTCATGATCACTTCTAAGAGACACTATGGTGTTGTTTTCTCATTAGTGATTTTCTTAAAACATTTCAGAAATATCGAGAAAGTCTCATCCTTGTGAGCCAAAAATAATACTCAAGTGAATCTAGAATAATTATCTACTATCACAAGACCATATTTCTTTCCTCCTAGACTAGTAGTTCTAGTAGGTCCAAAAAGGTCCATGTGAAGTAGCTCTAGTGGCCTAGAAGTGGAAACAACATTTTTAGATTTGAAAGAGTTTCTAGTTTATTTTCCAAATTGACATGCATCACAAATTCTATTATTTTCAAAATCTAACTTTGGAAGTCCTTTAACTAAATCCATTCTAATTAATTTTGAAATCAAGTGTATGCTTGCATGACCTAATCTACGATGCCACAACCATCCGATCTCATTAACATTAGCATTATCAGCAACTAAGCAATGATTACTAGTAGACAGATTGTCTAAATCAATTAAGTATACATTGTCATTTCTATTTCTAGTAAATATAATGCTATTGTTAATGGGATTAGAAGCAGTGCAGATAGAAGCTTCAAATAAAACTTTGAAACCTTTATCACACAATTGACTAATACTAATTAAATTATGCTTTAAACCATCTACATATAAAATATTTTCTGTAAAAGTGGAGGGAGTTATTTGAATTTTACCAAATCCCATAATTTGGCCTTTACCATTGTCTCCAAATGTAACAACTCTTTCTCTTTATCTTCAAGGGTGATGAATTGATCCTTATCACCCGTCATGTGCCTTGAGCAGCCACTATCAAGATACCACTTACGTTTTGATTTTTTGGCCGCAAGACACTCCTGCAAAGTGATCAAATCTTATGTTTAGGTACCCAAGCTTTCTTGGATCCTTCATGGTTAGTAGCAATAAAGATTGTTCCTTTCGGAACCCATATTTTCTTTCCTTTAACACTTAAATTCTTATTAATTTTTCTAAACTTGCATTCATAGGCTTTATGTCATTTCTTGTTACAGCAATAACATGAAACATCATTTTTATCTTGTTTCTTTATAAAGAAATTTTTAATAAACTTTATTTCTTGTTAGGCCTATAACCTAATCCAGCTTTATCAAATACAGCTCTTTGATTACTTAATAGCAAATTAAGTTTTTTAGAGCTATATGTAAATTTATCAACTATATTTTTATATTTATCAGCTTCTTTCTTTAAGCAACATTTTTATTAGAAATTAATTCTTTTTCTTTTAACAAATTCTTATTTTCAGATTTCAGTTCTTCAACTTCATGAGTTAGTTTATCTTTTTCTTAGACAAGATTTAAATTATCATTTTTCAAAGATTTGCTTTTCTTTTCAAAACTTTAAAATCACTAACTAATTCGTTAAATGCATCAAATAATTCTTCAATGTAAAGTCATGAGCTTCAGTGCTTACCTCATCATCTTCTTTTGCCATGAAGCAAATGTTTGCAACTTTCTTTTGTTCTTCCTCGGAAGAGGATTCTTCGTTATCGCTCCATGTTGCAACATAAGCATTCTTCTTCTTTTTATAGGCTTTCTTCAATTGAGGACAGTCATATCTAAAGTGCCCCGGTTTCTTACATTCATAACATATGAGGGGATCTTTCTCTTTGTCCTTGTCCTTCTCTTTTTCTTTTTCACCTTCTATTTTTGTTCCATACTTTTTCTTGTGGAAAGGTCTCCTTCTTTACATAAATTTTCTGAACTTCTTTGCAAGAAGGGCTATCTCATCGTCTTCATCTTCTTCCTCACTGCTGCTTATTTCTTTTTCTGCAGCTTTAAGGGCAATCGTTCTCTTCTTTTTGACTTCTTCCTCTTGATGCTGCTTCATTGTTAGCTCATGGGTCATCAATGATTCAAGTAGCTCCTCCAAAGGTAAGGTATTGAGGTCATTGGCTTCTTGGATTGCAGTCACCTTCGCTTCCCATGATCTTGGAAGAGACCTAAGAATTTTATGCACCAAATTAGAATTAGTATAGGTCTTACCAATACTTTTTAGACCATTTACAATATCAGTAAATCTAGTGTTCATGCATGTGATAGTTTCATTTTGTTCCATGCTAAACAATTCATATTTGTGCACTAGAATATTAATTTTTGATTCTTTAACTTGATTAGTACCCTCATGGGTAACTTCTAGTCTATCCCAAATTTTTTTTATGGAAATACATGTAGAAATTATATTAAATTCATTAGAATCTAAAGCACAATATAAATATTCATGGCTTTTGCATTAAGCTGAGCCATTTTCCTATCATTCTCATTCCAATCCATTTCGGGTTTAGGAACTATTGAACCATCTACTAAGTGTATGGGTGTGCTAGGTCCATTAGTGATTACACTCCATAGTTCATAATCTAAAGCTTGAATAAAAATTCTTATTCTAGCTTTCAAATAAGAATAATTTGAACCATTAAATAAAGGAGGTCTATTAGTGGATTGACCTTCAGCAAATGAAGATCTAGCTTGAGCTGCCATTTGGATCTTTGACTCTTGATCGTTGGATCAAACAAGAAATGAGTACAAGCTCTGATACCAATTATTGGCCCAGATGGCAACCCAAGAGGGGGGGTGAATTGGGTTCTTTAAAAAATTTAACACTTTAAAGCTATGTGCCTGATTTGAAAGTGGTTGAGTGCAATGAATAGATAAATGCTAAGCACAAATACATGAGATAGAGAGAGAGAAAGACAAAGCACGTCAAACACAAAGATTTTATAGTGGTTCGGTGTATCCATCACCTACGTCCACTCCCAAGCTTCACTTGGGTCCACACTATAATCCACTTAATTACAGTCGAGTTGTTTTACAAGCTCACAACTCAAACTTGTTGTTTTCCCAAGGTCACAACGAACTCAGCTAGTTTTCACAGGCTCACCAGCACAAAACCTAACCATAAGCTAACCTTAGCTTGTCCCGAGGTATACTACATCCACTAATTCCCCTGATTGAATTAGCCAACAACAATGAAAAACAGAGTTTTGAATACACAACAGCTTCTCAAATGAGCAAATATGTAATTGAATAAACAAAGGGTAAGAAAAGCCTGTTTGAAGCAAATTTGATTTGAGTTTTTCTTCTTTTCCTCTTCTCCTTTGAAAGGTTGAATCAGGCCTCAGCTCAGATTCTTCACAAAAATTGCAGTTGAGAAGTTGGGAAAAAAATATGGCTTTTGCTTTCTTTTTCTTCACTTGGAAAATCCTTCGATTTTGAACTTTGAATGCATTGGATTTCTCTTTGGACTCTGTAGGATTGATGGATTTAAGCTCTGAGTCTTTCCTCTTGATTTCTCTCTCTTTTTCACTAAGTATTTTCCTCGATTTTTCTATCTCTTCTCCTCCCACTTTTTAAATGGACGGTTCCCCCTTTTTATAGATCCCTTAATCCAGGATTAGGTGGAAAAAATAGCCATTGTAGAGTAGTTGGATTGCTTCTATACACAAAGAAAAATATCCGTTAGAGATTAGGTGGAAAAATATTACCGTTGGAGTCCATTCTGATATTTGAAAAATCCGTTCCTGACAGATTGGAGTCAGCTCCAACTTTTCAGGTGTCGGCTCCAAATGGGGTGTCCAAAAATAGTAATAAGAAGTTCGTTGAGGAGTCGGCTCCGAAAAAGTTAAGTGTCGGCTCGGCGCTTTCAGGAGTCGGCTCCCGAATTCAAAGGTGTCGACTCTAACTTTGTCCAAAAAATATGCTCTCTGTTCTTAGGTTAGAATCGGCTTTAGAACTGTAGGTGTCGGCTTCGCAACTTTCAGGTGTCGGCTCCGGAAACTGATGCAGAAACCACTTCTCTGTATCTCAGGTTGGAGTCGGCTCCAAAACTCTAGATGTCGACTCTGGACCGTGCCGAAAATGTAGAAAGGTTCTGATACGCCCTGGGGTCGTCTCCTGACTGTTTGGGTATCGACTCTAAGTTCTGAACTTACATTTTTTTTTTTTCAATTTTGATTCAAAACTCATTTCCTTACACCTTTTGACTGATTAAATATTTTTAATCCCTGAAACACTTATTAAATTTGTTAGAAACATAGTGAATATACTCATGTCTTTTGTTAATCATCAAAATCATTACTTGGGTCAACAAACTTCTTAGAACAGGAAGGCTTTAAAATTGGAAAACTGTTAGTTAATCAAGGTTGGGATAAGCTTTTATCTACCAAGAGACCTATTTATCATGAGCTTATTAGGGAATTTTATGAAAATATCTCTTTTGGTAGTGGGACTATCTCTTCCTTTATGGAAAAGACTAAAATTGACCTAGACTGCAAAACGTTAGGGTGTGCTCTAAATATTCCATCTAATGGTTTCTTAGAAATCCTACCTAGTGAACGTGGATATAAAATAGGTTTAATCCTTAATATTGACGACAATGAAGCTAGTAATATTGAAACTCTAGATGCAAACATGTTATCTGTAGAAAATAGATTATTCCATAGTATCATTACCAAAATCCTTGCCCCACGTGCAGGTTCATTTAATGTAGTAAATGATAGGGACATATGTATAATGTATGACATCCTAATTGAAGACCCTGTTGATCTACCTCAACTAATGATGACCGTAATGAAAGAATCCCTGTCTAGATCTAAGGCTGCATTGCCCTACGGAATATTTCTCACTTACATATTTGAGTTTTTCAATATTAAGCTTAAGGGAGAAACTGCAGTGGCATTACGTCACTCTGACGTGTTTAATGCTCATTCACTGCACCATATGGACTTTGCCAAATGGGATGGTATTTGGTTAAAGGTTAGATCAAGAACTGGTCAGTCTAGTATGCCACCACCAAATGTGACTCAATCCGCTTGTTATTCTCAGAACTTCTTCAATTTTGACTTCAACCAATCGAATCCGTACCTTGCTGCTATGTCTGCTGATCAAAATCCTTTGCTATATGATCCACCTAATATGAATGCTTCTGAACCTTCATATCATAATGACAACCAAGCTCCTACTCCTCTTCCTTTGGTTTGTCTAAGTGATGATCAAATTCACCATATTATCAATGAATTGACCCTTGCCACTTCTAGTCGAAGCTCTGAAGACAGTGCTTCTTCTGTCAATGATTAGACGCTTGTACCACATATTTCTTCTATTTTTGAAAACATGTCTCAGTTTAAAATTACTCTTGATCGTCTTGTCCATGATGTGAACATTCTCAATGGAAGAGTCTTTCATCACAATGAATCTGTCATGAACCGGATCCTAAAAGAGATAAATTTCCTAAAAAGGTAAGCTTGAGAATTTTAAAACTAAGGCAGAGAGGGTAGAATACCAAATGAGATCCAACGAGACCCAAACTCGAGATGCAACAAACGCTGTCGACCATTGGACCGCATCTCTCTCTAGGCTGAGTCAACTTGTGGAGACTTACATCACTCTTACTGCCACTTCTGCACCTGATGCTTCTTATTCTCATCTGCACCTCTGGACTCCGCCGACACAGCCTTCCTCCGATAAGCCTGGATCTTCAAACAAGCCAAATGTTTCTTCAGTGCATATTTCTTCTTCTGATGACGACAAGTAACTGTGCTTGACTTATGTAGTAACAGTACTTGGTACTGTTTATGTAATGCATGTTTATGACTATGTTTTATGATTTGAAACCATGACATGTAATATTTGTATTGTCTTTACTCTATTTTGTAATGATCTGAATGACTGCTCTAATTATGTAATGAATGGTAACATCTCCTTGGTATGTTATGCTTAAATCTATTGCAAAATTCTTCAAACTTCTTTTTGATTAATGACAAAAAGGGGAAGAAGAATATTGCATACATTAAGGAATGAAGTAAAATAATAGCTCCATATATTCAGGAGGAGAAAAGAGTTCACTTATTCAGATTGACAGGGAGAGAAAGTAATGTTTTTCTAATTACACTCCTGTCTATTTATTAAACTTTCTATAATTGTTTTCTTTTATGTTTAAGGGTTTTATCATCATCAAAAAGGGGGAGATTGTTGACCCCAGATTGATTTTGATGATTACAAAACATTTAAGCAATTCTAAGCTTGATACAGGGAAGTTCTGTCGCCTTGCAAGTAAGTATTTTCGTGCAAAAATTGATTGGTAAGAGTATACTTCATTCTATTTTGCCTTAGATAATTTTATTGGCTTGAGAGTTAACTGGTTAGCTAACTTGTTATTCCATTTAGCTAGCTGGCATACCTTTCAACTAACTAGTAAGAAATCTCAGTGCTTGGCCGAACGTCCACCTTTTTCAGCTAGCTGGTTAGCTAGCTAGCTGTTAGCTAGCTAGCTGGAGCTCTTTCAGGTAGCTAAGGTGCTCGTCACTGTGCTGGCTGAACACTCTCCATTTTTAGCTAGCTGGTTAGCTAGCTTGGGATGCCCTGGAGCTAACTGGATTTCATTTTAGCTAACTCCAGTTGCCTGTTATCTTTCCTGGCTGAACAGTCTTCAAATTTTAGTTAACTGGAGAGCTAGCTACCTGTTGGTTAGTTAGCTGGAGAGTTAGCTACTTTATTCTGACGTGTGGCTGCCTTTTTGCTTAGTTAGCTAGTTAGCTAACTAGCTTGAACAGTTTCTCTGTTATTTTTGAACTTAGCTAGCTAGTGAGCTAACTGACTTTTCTTTAGTTAGCTATTGAGCTAACTCCCCTTCACCTGTAACTCTTGCAGCCGTGAGCCTTCAAATTTTAGTTAGCTGGGAAGCTAACTAGCATTGCACAGCTTCTTTCTTCTGCCGTTTGTATTGCCTGTTAGTTAGCTGAAGAGCTAACTATCTTTTGCTTAGTTAGCTGCTGAGCTAACTAAGTGTCCTGCACCTTTTTCTCCTGGCCGTTTACTTTTGCTGTTAGTTAGCTGGGAAGCTAACTAGCAATCTTTTAGTTGCCTAAGGAGCTGCCTCTGGATGCCTTTTTTCTGCCGGCCTCTCTTGTGAGCTAGCTGGGGTTTCCTGCTTATCTCTTGGCCGAATGCATTCTTGACTTCAGCTACCTGGAGTTATTTCCAGCCAACTACCGCCTGAGTTCTTGAGTTTACTTTTTCTCTCTTACTCTCTCTCTATTGCTATTTTAAGCTACATTTAACTTTTGATTTTTTGAATGCTTTCAGGTTTCTTCCTTCCTCAAATGGAGATCTGCATTCAATGCTTAAGGGAAACATCTTACAACGGTTATATTTTCTTTCCGTTTTTATTTTCATTTGTTCCTAATGTGTCTAACGGATATCTTTTTTATTGGATCATTATAAATAGCTGTAATTTGAAGCACACCATGATGATTTTTGAAAAAGAGATTTTCAAGAGGAAAAAATCCAAGAAAAGAGCTTTTATTGTTGAGTGGTTGATAAAGGAGTTGCTGTGCATTCAGGTTCATTCATTGCTCCAAAAAGTCATCCAGATCATTGAAGCATTTCAAGCAATCAAGACTTCAGCTACTTCGACCTCGTTCATTTATTGCTGAAATTATTGCTTCAAAAGTTGTAAAGTATACTCTGAATATTTGCTCATTGTAGGAGCTTCTCTTTATCATTCTTTGATCTTTTTGTAAAAGGGTTAGTGTTAACCCTTGATTATTGTTGGCTTCCTTGTGCCGTAAAACAAGAGGACTAGCCTAGGTTTGGCTAGGGGTTTTTGGCTTTCTTATGCCATGAAACAAGAGGACTAGCCTGGTTTGGCTAGAGGTTTTGGCTGCCTTGTGCCGTATAAATAAGAGGGCTAGCCAGGTTCGGCTAGAGGTTGTAATCATTGTGATACGATTAGTGGAATTCCCAAAGGTTTTGGGGAGTGGATGTAGGTGCTGAGTTTGGCATCGAACTACTATAAACTACTGTGTGTTGTGGTTGTTTGTCTCTTTATTGTTACTATTCTCTGCACTCTACTACACCGCTGCAAATCAAAATTAGGGTTTAAGCACATACTTGCATAGTAATTAATTTTTTAATAACCCAATTCACCCTCCTCTTGGGTTGCTACATCTAGGCAACATGTTTTGTATACACTATTATTATTTATGTTTGATTGATGTAATGTGTTGAAACTTATTCTCTATTTTAATAGAAAAATTTCAGACTTGTTTTACAAATTGAATGTCTATTTATATTATCAGCGCCAACAACTATTTTAAATTACCATGTCTCTTTTTATAGCATGTATTGTATTTGTATAAGCAGGTTTAAACTCTATTTTCAGGCTTATATTTAAAAAAATATTAAATATTATGATGCCATAGCATCTCAATAGGTGTGTCACTATTTCACGACGCAAGATGTGGGTTGCTAAATAGCAACGCAAGATTGTGATGCAGAATTCTGTCGCTAGTTGCATCGCTAAATAGCGATGCTTAAAGCTTTACTGACCAATCGTTGAGCAACGGCAGTTGGGCGTCGCAATGGCGTCGCTAAGATTAAATAGCGACGCATTTTGTATGTTTAGCAACACTTTTTGGGCATCGCTAAACATAAAATTTCTTGTAGTGGATCTTGAGAAGTAAGCAATGGTTCCCATTTTAAAGGCATTGAACAGAAGGCATCGAAGCTTATCTGATTTTGTTACTGACCTTTTAGGGAATCTTGATACAGTGCTATTTATGAGTGAACATTGTAACATTCTGTTACCTTCAAATGGGTACCTACTTGTTCTACTAGATTGTCTATGCAAGATGATGCATGACTATTTACTGCTCCGCTTGGTGCAAGTTCTATATGTTAAAGTCCTATTCTCATTAGGAGATTTATAATGCGTATCGGTCCCACTGCTGGGCATATATTCAAATTGTCCATCCTAGTCACAGTCCGTTGAATTACCGTGGTGCATGTACGGACTGTGGCAGAAATTTCAAGTCAGTCTAAAAGTTCCACTGCTGGATGTTAACAGATGATTAGATTTGGTGGTTTTATCTAGTGTCTAAATTCATTTTTTATCATTAGCTAGCTCAATGCTAAGGTGGCTTTCATAGTTAAATTTCAATATTTACTATTAATTTTAAAATAGTTCTCAAATTTCATAAATCTCTCACTAATTGAAATTGGACTACCTTCTGAATATGAATCATGAAGAAGAAAACTCTGGTGATAAGGCTTGTTACCTATGGTGTACGATTAGAATGGCTCCCACATTATCTAGATTTATATGGTTATCTTGTGGACAGGACACCTCGTTCTATATGTTGTGTTAAAACATCCTAAACCAATTGCTTGCAGCCAGATGATAGCACTGGAGTTGAAGAAGTTGAAATCCATTATCGACTTGATACATAAAGATGATATTTCTGCATTAGAGTTTTGCTGCGATACTTCTTTATTTTTTATATTAAAATCAATAGTTCTATTTTATTTCAAAGGATGCAGAATTGCAGATGTTTTAACATTAATCAGTTCTAGCAGTTATGTGCTTGGATGGTGCAGCAAATCTAGAGTTAAACATGACTCTACTTGGTACGATATCATATAATGAACAATGAGGTTACTAACCCATTGTTCTGATATAGTTCAAGCAAATTAGAAACAGAGAGATTCAATCAAAGCAGAACATTAAGAATAGGTTTATTCAGTTTGCTATCCCTTTCTGTTTGCTTGGGAGCTGCTGGTTTGCAGCTATGGCATTTGAAGACTCACTTTGAAAGCAAAATTACATGACAACATTATGAAGATATACTGGAATTTACAACTAAGACATGCTCGTGCTTGTCTGGACTTTTAAGCTCTTGAAAATAACTGTCATTTTTGCACTCTTGCATTCGCCATTCTTAACAGGCTTGAAGTTCCGATATCTGGTTACTCTCCAGTAGCAGGTGTAGCTGCATTGTTCAGGGAACTGGCGCATTCTAATGGGAGTGCATCCAGCAATTAACCCTGCTGTTGAGGGCCTTGGATTTTGATCCCTGCTTTTTGGATTGTTTATTATTATTTATATACTGTCCTTGTCCCTCTTTGATTTGTTTTGTCCTAAAGCCACACACACACACACACTCTCTCTCTCTCTCTCTCTCTCTGTTGATATGAGGGGTTAGTTACAACTTTTCTATCTTATACCCATCCAATTATTCCAGAGCTGATTTAACAAAGCCCTTCTTGCTGAATGGGTGTCGAAATTTATCTCTACGGACTCTTCCAATTTCTTGAACAAAGCTAGTGAATCAAGCTTATTACTCTAGAATAAAGTTTGACATTGGAGTTAAAGGCGGTCTCTATCTCCTTTTTAGTGGATTTTGACACTACACTGCTTTCAAACTTGAGAATGAAAAGAAGAATCCAGTTCTGTGAAGTATAATAATCGCTTTGCTCTCTTTTTCATGATATTTATAGTAGCACCCGAAACCAAATGTTGCTATCTTTGATCAATGGAATTTGAGGATTAAAAGTTGGCATATCAAAACTGTTATCTTGAACTCAGCATAATCAATTACACTATAAGCATTTGAGTTCAAATGTTTGGATATATTGCAAGGCTTTTAAGTTCTTGTGGGATGACGGATATCCCAACTATTTCATCCCATTTCTATAAAAAAAGGGAATGAGATGGACACTAAAATCCGGTATAGAGAGAGAAAAAGAGAGATGGAAGGGACATCAAAACTGATCAAACAGAGAAAGATGAAGAATTAAGAAACAAGGGAATGAAGGAAGAATGAAAATAAATAAAAAGAAATAAAAAAAGTAAAGGAATGAAGAGATGAAGATAATAAAATGCTTTACTGAAATGGCTATAATATAGTAAAGCATCCCATTTTGAGGATAAAATAGAACACTCTCATTCCATAAATTTAAAATCATGATGCATGGTACTCAAACCCAGAATTTTGATTGTTGAGCAAAAAGGTGTAAAGATCCTAAACAAGCAGTCGTCTCTGACCCTTAGCAGTTTTGAGACTACTAGTTTTCTTTTCCTGAAAAATTTTTCCCATATGAGAGAATTACTAGAGCTGGCAAATGACCTAGCACACAACACAAAAATTTGGGATAAGGGTTGCACAAAATTTTGCATATGAATTGCTTGCCCATAAGTTCACATGGTTAGATTATTATGGAGATTCAACTTGTGCTAGACCTTCTGTAACGACCCGGGCCCATGGGCCCGTTTTGTTATAAGAAAGTAAGACGGATAAGGTCCACACCAACTTGGACCACCACAGCCCAAAAAGATATCTAATTGGTGCCTTGTCCTTCTTACTTTACTACATATAAACAACTTAACCAACTCCCAATTATCCGATATGGGACAATTGGGAGGGGCATCACACCTTCTTTGCCTATACTGCCCCAACGGATATCTGCACATGTACATTGTCCCTAACAATCCCACAAAATCATTTTGCAAGTATTCAATTGGAATTTGATGGTTGGCAAAAGCCATCTGAAACAATATCAATTTTGATAATTATGTAATCGTGACAAGGTTCAAAAATAATTATCAAGTCTGATCTCAGAGCTGTATAAGAAATATAAAGAGCTGTGTCAACAATGAACGTGTGTCAAAATGCATCTTACTTATAAATGGAAAACCAATCAATTATAATGCAAAACTGCGACAGCCATGGCTCCCTGAACTGCAGCATAACCTAAATCCTGAAGCAGCAGGAGAGGCAATATTGGCAGAGCTTTTCATTATTATTTGCCAGAAAAATCAGAGCCCCAGAACCAACCAATATTTGAAGCCGTTGCAATGGCCACTTGTCATAGGGATTGTCTTTATGCTAATGATGCCACTTCGATCGCACTCCCCAGTGGCCATGCTGCCTCAACAAAGGCATCGCCATACTGCACCTGCTTCACCAGTGTGATCTCTTGATGTGGATCCAGGGCTGTCAGGTACAAATATGGGAATCAGAATCTAAAATGCAGAATTAGGAGATTTTTGAAAGATGGAAGATTGATTGACATACCAAAGCCATCCACAAGTAATGAGTACTGGTAAACAAGATCCATGCACAGAAAAGGAAGATTCTCCACAGAAACATGAGAATAGATAGTCTTGGCATCGTCAATATTCAATTTGCAAGCACGCTCTGCAACCTCCTCAAAATCTGAAGGTTTAACCTTGGTAACTGGCACATTGGGATCTGCAAAACCAGCCTATATAGAGAACAATACATAACTAGTACTCCAAAGAGGAAGGCAAGAGCTCAAAAACCAGCATAATGTTTGACTAAACATTAAATGCCGTATGAAAGAGATTCAGTCAAGTGTCACCTCAGCTGCCCTATCATAGAAAAAGGAAGCCACATATAGATTTTTCTGCCCATCTCCACCCCCACCATTCCATACACCTCCAAACGTACACTTCATGTGCACGCATACAGGTTCATCAACTTTGAGAGCTTTAACTGCGTCACTTTTGCACTTAGAAAGGCTAGCTCCTGAAGGTGCAGCTGATGCTTTGTATGCCTCACCCCCATACTTGTACATCCCTTTTGGAGAGGGAAAAAAGGTTATAAGCGAGAATTGGAAGAAAGATTCAGACAACACATCAAACAATAAGAAAGAGACAACATGAATTCATTTCTCAAAATCAGAGTAAGCAAAGAAACTGGAATTATGCAAGTTCTTCAAATGCTGCCATCATGGCATTCCATTATAGCAGCTTAAAGTACTAGAAGGCCATCATGGCATTATAGCAGTTTAGCCTTTTAGGGGTGGAAAACATTCAAACAGACTTGCACGCAAAGCTGATACCTAAAATCTACAGCCAAATTTATTTAACAGATAATAAAAGTGTAAAATTTTGATCCTTTATCTGTATTATAGTAATCTTCTAGAGCATAGTACAAAAGAATTCACAATGTTGAAAATCTCCCAAGTTTTTCCCCATTTTTTTTAATTGGGCAGATGGTGCGCTGAATGATTCCTCATGAAATCAAGAATTATTAATACATTCACAATGTATTCTCCAATTTTACGATATACACATGAATTTTTTATATTTGCTTTAAGAAACCTTGATGAATTATGCATTAATAATCTAATATTTTGTTACTGACATTTTTTTGCTGTTCTTATCTCACTAACATTTGCTCAACATGAATAAATATGTAAATATAATATAATTTACATTCTTTATTTATTATAATTCTTCTATTTTTTATCCAAATTATTCCTGAACTTCTAGGAAATTTCAGCATTGTTTTGAATTTTGAATATATGCTTCAAACTGCTTAGTTCTCAAATGCCAAGCTTGTGACTACTTCTAGATTTGCATCATCAAAACGGTTATCCTCAAGCGACTCAAGGATTATGACATAAAATATGAATGATCAAGAACTACACAGTAAGCAAATTATGTGGTGCATTGTCTTACAACCAAATATCACTAAGAAGCCTTTAATGAAAAACCATCTTGCAATACAAAAGGGCCACTACAGCATTAGTAGCAGTGGAAGCATTGCATCTGCTTCTCCAGAAACAGTTAAGTCAAAAGAAGACCTCTACAGATAACAGAAAAAAAAAAGAGGGAGTCATGGTATCCTTCTAAATTTTTTATGGTTAATTCTTGCATAATTAATCCATTGCACATGCATTCAATAGCATTGACAGATAATGGTAATTTGTGTTTTTTTTTTTTGCCAAAAAAGTTGACCAGTGCATAGATACAAAATTCCACCTACAGTTGTTTACAACAAAGAAAATGCAGTATAAAATCAATTGGATTCCATCAGATACAAGATGGTTAAAACAACCCCTCGTTTTCTGGAATTAACTAAACCCATCATGAAATATATCTTATCTCCACAACTGATTTATATAAAGTAGAATAAACTGAAAGATCCAAATTGGACATGCAAATCAGATGGTACTGTTACAATTTTCTTACCATGAAGAATATGAATTCCCTAGAAGCATGTTTATGTGAAAAGAAAAATCGGAATAATACTGTTTTCAAATACATTAGGCCCAGAATAATGCATAAGAAAATAATCGATATAGTCAAGAAGGCCAAATGCAGTAAGTATAATGGAAAACATACCATGATAACCATTCAAAATGCAATTACTGTAATCACCTCCAACCTTCAGAATCTCTGCTCGAGCAGCCAATAAACCATAATGCAAGTAACTGAAAGGGAAAGAACCCAGTCAGCAGTATATTTTGGAACATCAAAAATGTTAGCAACACACTTTCCAAGTCATTGGCCATAAGAAATGGCCAGAATTTGAATGCCTAAATTCAAAATCAGACTGATGACCATTAAGTTCTATACCCTCTTAACTTTATAAGAGGAAGTCTCACTCAGGACAGACACTAGAAAGCAATTGTTCCAATAGCTGATCAAGGGGATTGTCAAACCTGTGAACGTATAGGTAATAGTTGGTTCCTTTAAGAAACAGTGGCTTCACATACGAGTCCTCTCCATCTGCAACTTCTGGAGCCATTGCAGCATCCTCTTCAGAGATAGCATAGGCCATTTGAACAGATCCTCCTCCCAAATCAACTACTCCAACAGTGTCAAAGTATGGCTTTCCCAAATTTCCTAACAGATAATTTATAGTAACCTACACATAAAGAATTTTCTTATTATAGGATAATATTGAATAGAAAGGAAGCACAATGCAAGGCTTGTAGGACATTTCTCTATAAATAAATAATGAGAAATCAGAAATAAATTTCCTAACAGATAAACGAAAAAGCAATAAATATTGGCAAAATCAGAATATTATTTCTCAATACCCTTCTAGGAGAATAAAATTATCTCACAATAACTTGAGCACAAGTAATCAAATGTCTTTCAAAAAATGAAACAAAGGAAGACAATGCAAGTCTCTCACTGCCTAACAGAATGTGCAATAACAGAAGAAAATAAAAACCTTTATATTTCTTTACATGAGATCTCAGATTCCATTAACCATCACAGTAACTATAAGTCTGTTATTTCTCTAAGGTTAATGGAAGAAAATAAGAAGGTGCAAATTGGAATACAAGAAAGAAACAAAATAGCATGCTCAACATAATGACATCAAAGTAGCATAAAGAAACATGGATTTCACTTTTTATTTGAGATCAGTTCAGTTAAAAGATCACTTGTCCTTTTCCATACAGGCTAGAATGAATGTTGTCCCATCCCTTCCTCCCCCTCCCTCTTGTTAGGGTGGCCTGTCCTTCTTAGCAACAGGACTAATTATATTGGCACAATCTGTGTCAGTGACATCACAACTAACACCTGATTTTAAATTGATACTCAATTTTCTTGTACAGATTCCATAAGTAGAATTATTATCACCAAGCCCCAGCTCCATGTGATAAGTATTGCTGCGGTTAACTGTTGTTATACATCATGATTTTGAGGGGAAAGGCTTGATCATTCATGTAATGCTTTCACACTTGATTTCAAGTCCTAATTTGTGAATCCAATGCAAGCTAGATAGTTTAATTAGAAATAATCAAACTGATTTGCAAAATCAAATTTAATGTGGTAAGTAATATACATCTCATTAAATGTGGCAAATTAAGAAGGAATCATCACAAGAGAAAAGAAAAGAAGAAACAAGCCAGATAATTCAGGTTTCTTCAAGAATTGTTAGGAAGTTGTACGTATGAATAGACAACAACAATGTTCATTGTAAGTATGCTAAGAATCATGAGGCCTATCATCTAATCATTCAGTTTCCTTTTATAATTAATGCTCTCTCCTAGATGAATTAGTGGTTTGTTTCGCTATTGCAAATCGTCTCAATTTTACAAGGAACTGAATTGAATTTTCAAACTAAATGTTAAAAATATAGCGTAAACAAGTTTGAATAGTATACCCACTGAAAAGCACCTTCTTGAGTTCCATCAAGAACAGACACCCAATTTGGCTGGAATTTAAGTGAGCTCTTGTCTTTAAGAAGACCCCTAACCTGTAAAATTGCAGGTTCAGATCAAAGTAAATAATGGAATATTCTGCTCGAGTTGTGCTAAAGTAGGAGTCAGACAGTTCCTTGCAAGGACAAAGCTGTAATTGTGGATTTAAGAAGTAACTTAAAGCAACTGATCTCAAAAAATAAAACAAAGGAAGGTATTGCTCCTTCCAGCTTAAAATAAACATAACACCTTGTGAATGAACATTGAGGGATTATTACCGCTTGCAAAATTTTTTCAGATGTCTCAGTTCCCAAAGTTCTCAATCCTGCAGTGGCCTGCATAGGCATCAAGATGTGAATGAAAATTGACAATAGCACACATGCATGCAACTTCAAACTACAAATACCATGTGATCTTATTTTTTGAGAAGCCATGATTTACCCCGACTCTGACAGGTGTTTTCTGTCGCAATTCTGTGGGAACCACACTTTCAGCTTTCTTCAAAAGAGAAATCAGTGAATTTGCAGCCTCCTGGGGATCTTTAGCAAAGGAGCTTAAGCCTGGTTTTGTCTGCATGTAAAGGACAAAAGGGATGATGTCAAACAACAACCTCTATGATAAACTTCTAAACCTGATCATTCAAATTGCTTGTTAGAGGGCATCACACATGAAAAACAGGCAGTACAAGTCCTGATCTTCCAAGCAACTTATAGGAGATCTCATTAGGTTGTATTTCTAGCCAAAGTTTAAATTCTCCCCATTCTTAAACATAGCAAAGAATTGTGTCTGATATTGAGTTTTGTCACCAGACCCAAAGTTGTGTAGTAACTCAAGTTTGCTTTATTGTGATGGTTGCTTTTGGAACCTAGGATATCATAAGGCTCAAGCTGACATGTTCAACATCAGAGTTCCTATTTCGATATGCTATGTGATGAGCACGATGGAAAATGGGAAATTTCTCTCAATATCTACTGCCTTAAAATTATTGTTTTCTTCTAATTGTCTTTAAAAAAGTTTGCTAATCATCAAGAGTTTTCATGTTGCGTTGCATAGAACTCCTACAGTAAATCATGGTATGTCAATTGGCAAAATATGAGTTTCATGATTCAATCAATGGGTAAAAACTTCAATTCCACAGATGAATGTTCGGGAATGGAACAACTCTTTGCTCAGCAATAAAAGCTATGAAACTTAGTTTCAGTGATCATCAATTATCAGTTATGATGGCATATAAAACAGAGCTTGCTACTAGAACTGCAGCGACTCACGGCACCACAAACACACCATGTAACGATACGTTCCAAAGAACAGAATTCGTGATACGACAAAGACATTGCAATGGATCTGTTATCATCACTTTTCCCTATTAAGTCAACTGATCCCTGTCAACTTTCACAAATCTGGTTTCTCTTCTACCCAAATTCTAACTTCACTGAAAAAATAACCAAAAGAAATTCCGTCACATTTATATGACCGGTATCTAACCCAGAAATTCTAACCTTATCAGAGACCAATTTCTAATTCCACATAAATTTTTTGGCATGGAAACAATGCGTCCGAGTCACTATGTAATCTTTTTAAGGTGTTTGACAAACATAAGAAGTAGAATTCATCTCAGAAGTGATCAAAAGATGATAAATTTCGCACACATTATTCGAATGTCAACTTTAAATAGAGGAATTATCTAAAAGAAGAAGGAACCCTACTCGATCCATACCTGTACGAAGAGCTCGATCGCCTTCCCTACGGGAAGCAGATCCAAGTTCTCATCAAAGCAGTACACATGAACCCTACTCCCGGAACTCCCGGCATCGAAGATGACGGCGTAGCTCTTGGATCCCGCGTCCGCCGCTGCGCCGCCGGCGCCCCCAGGGACGATCTTGCGGCTGGCGTGGTCGGCGGCGGGGATAAGCGGGGCGGCGGGGGCGCGGGGCATGACAAAGAGGACGAAGAAGACGAGAAGGAGGGGGACGGAGACGACAAGGATGACACCACTATAGCGGTGGATCTTGTCGGCGAGGGACTCCTGCCGGATTGCGGCGGCCCGCTGCTTCATCTTCGCGTCGACGTCAGCGGGGGCCGGGATCAGCTCGGCGGCGGACGGCGACCGGTACCGGATCTGCCCGTTGCTCGGCGTCGGCTTCAAGGGCTGCGACGTCTCTTGGACGGTCTCCAGCTTATAATATAAGAAATGGAATCGAGGCAGAGGACGCGATCCGAAGATGCGACGGGAGACCTCTCCCTCCCCCCCCCCACTTTTGGAAATCGAACTCTCGGCACTGCCGCCGCTGCGACGGAGCAGGGGCGCCGTCGATCGCAACGCAGAAAGGAGTAAATTGAAGACGCGTGGGAGACGAAGAGCGGAGATGGTCACGAAACTAACAGCGCACAGAGAGCTGTTACTTATGAATTAATTTTATTTTACTACGAACGTTATCAAAGAATCGACCAAAGGAAAGAACCATGGGTTATTTGATACGGGCGGTGGGGTCATGGAGTTTGTTTAGGGGTTAAGTGGATTATGGGGTTTAAAATTTTTGGTGCAGTGATGAATTTTGTGAAGTCGCGTTACCGTTGTGTGTCGTCTTTCCGCACGTCCTTTCTCCGGCAGTGACGTGGCAGGGACGCAACGGACGGCGGTGAGGGAGAGCGAACGGGGGACATGTGGCGGTTAAGGGGAAGCCATCGGGATTGTGAGAGGGGCTTGTTTTCGGGTGTCTGGCTTAAGGGTGAGCGACGGCTGGTTTCTATTAGATATTGCATGGGTTCCAAACTTGAAGGGGTAAATGGAGACCCGTTCGCCAAAAGTCATGGCACGCGGTCAAATGAGTTTAGAAATCAGGACCGAAAGCATTGATTAGGTATTTCAACAGCGTCAGAGGATGGAAGTCCCTGTCTTAAAGTCTTAAAGATCGGTTCAAGATCGTTTACACACACATAAAGCTTAAAAAATATATGGTTTGAATAGTTTTGATAGCTATGATTTAACTCTATTTTTTTTTTTCTTTCACTTTGGCACGTAGTGTTTGATTCTTTAGTGGATCCAAACTTTAATGTTTTTTTGCCCTCGTTTTTAACCCATGTACAAAGAGTTATCCCTATATTGCACATAATAAACATTAGTATATACATCAGTGTTTTAAAAATTGATTCGGACCGACCGATCGAGCTGTTTCAATCAAAAATCGATGATCTAATTTTATTACTAAAGTTAACTTTTATATAACTCAGTAAAAATCAAAAAAAATTTATGATTTTGAATCGATCGATTTTTAGAATTTTTTTTAAATTTTTCATTTGAATTGATATTATATTTTATTATTTTTATATTATTAAATTAAAAATTATTATAATATTATTTCGTTCGATCAAACCAGTTTATCCGATCAAATCGATTGACTTACACTCAAATATTAAGCCGATTCGTTGTCCGATCCAATTTTTAAAATATTTATATACATAAATATTATATGATAAAAAAATAAAAATTAAGAAAACTTTATATAACATAAGCTAAATATTAAAGTCTAGTTTATTGGAGGGTCAAAAATCAATTAAACCTTTTTTATTTGTTTTACACATAAGTAGCCTAAATTCTCAATAAATAAACTCATTGAGTTCAGCAAAAATCAAGAAATAGGCTTGGTCTAAATGTTATATTTAATTAGCCCTTGGTATGTAAGAAATCAATAAATCATCTATGATGCTCAATAATATATAATTAAAAGTTATATCTCTACACATATCTGTGCCTCATTTGACTACTACAATACAATGAAATGTCAATGTACAAAAATACTTCCAAATCTTTAGAGTAATTTGCACAACCCAATGGCAAGCCGGCTTTCATTCTTTGATGTCCTATGATCTCATAGTTGTATTGTTGTTCGACTTTGATCTATAATTTACCTCATTACAATATGAATGCAACTTAAATAGTAATGCAAACGTATTATGCCATGCATCCAATCAATATTCTCTATTTTTTTTTTTTTGAGAATAAAATTCTCTAATTCATCTTTGTATTTTTCTCTCTCTCCCTTTCAGCTAGGATTTGGTACTAATGCATATCAATTTATGCAAAGCATGAATAATGAGACACTGATATGCGAATGGTTGATGGTCATCTAAAATTATTTTCCATAATTATGCATGCAAGAAAGATAGAATCATAGAGGGCCTTCGCTTCAAATGGGTTCAGTGACATTTTAGATATCAACAAATAAATTATCAAGAACGATGAGTTTAAACCATTATTTAGGTGAGATGCTTAATGGATCAAACTTTGCATATGATATGTCTAGCTTTGGGAAAATACTTTGTACATCGCATTTGGTGTAGTAAGTTTTACGTAGGTTGCACCATCCCTTCTTATTGGTCCACATGCGTATAACACCATTAAAAAATATTAAGACAGCTTTACAAGATCCCGAGAAAAAAATTACGACACTCCAGTTTTAAACTTACAACATCGTAGTTATAAAATTAAGACATTTGTTCTGAAAGAAAAAAATTACGACACCCCAGTTGTAAACTTACGATACCGTAGTTATAAAATTATGACACAAAGCAAGTCTGTACACAAATTTTTAA
The DNA here is from genome assembly GCA_900491605.1 of Calamus simplicifolius. NCBI lineage: Eukaryota > Viridiplantae > Streptophyta > Magnoliopsida > Arecales > Arecaceae > Calamus > Calamus simplicifolius. The sequence goes on along the minus strand of UESW01004579.1, from coordinate 71,754 downwards.
AAAAAAGCTAAACGATATTAATGCATGTCACGTTAAAATTTAAGATGATACCACAGTTTTAAACTTACCATACCATATTTATAAAATTAAGACACCCATATTACAATTACGATATTCCAGTTGTAAATTTACCACCGTAGTTATAAAATTACGACACCAACTTAGAAAACGTGTCCGTATACAAATTCCAAGAAAAAGCTGAACGGATATTAAAGCACATCAAACAGCTTTTTTTTGGAATTTATGTACAGACATATTTTCTGAGTGGGTATCGTAATTTTATAACTACGGTATCATAAATTTACAACTGGATGTCGTAATTTTTTTTGTTTTCTGAACGGATGTCTTAATTTTATAAAAGTTTAAAAGTGGGGTGTCGTAATTTTTTTTTGCTTTCTGAATGGTTGTCTTAATTTTATAACTACAGTGTCGTAAGTTTAAAACTGAAGTATCATAATTTTTTTCCATGGGATGCCGTAAAATTATCTTAATATTTTTTAATGAGTACCGTATGCATATAGACTAATAAGAAGACATAATGCAATCTACATAAGTACAAAGTCTTTTTCCTAGCTTTGTGCCTCTATAGGCTAATTGATGAACTGCTCTACCCAGCCCAGCCAAGACATATAATACCATGCCATGTTTAAGCATCATTTGGAACTCCTTGCATCAGTTAGACCCTCGAGGAGTGTGGACTTGCTTGTATGGAAGTCTTCCAGTCATAGGTGTTATTCAGTGAAATCCTGCTATGGATTTCTGAATCAAGGGGAGAGTGTTGTCTCACTATAGACTAATTTGGAGGGCAGCTGTTCCCAAAATTTTTTTTGCCTCGCCAGTCCTTTGCAAAAGCTGGCTAAAGAGCTGGTGCAGGGTTGTCCTAAACTTGGTACTTCTTTAGAGATAGTATTTCATCTCTCCGTATCCATTCTTTCACTTTGGCCGTTATTATCCAGTCATCGTTGATTCCACAAAAAAAACACTAGTAATTTATATTTCGTACATTCTTCATTCCTTATAAATAAATTCTCTAATAAAATTTAGAAGAATCCTTTTCCCTTGTTCACAGTCAAAATAAAATAAAATAAAATAAAATAAAAAATAAAAGAAGAGAAAAAACGATATTATCCGAGCTAAGGCTATTTGAAAAGGGCCTCTTTGATGAAACCATATGTGAGGCGCATGTGTAATGCTTTAAGTTTTTCTGTTAATCTAGTTAATTTGTTAATGCGCTTAAATAAGATAATTCTAAATTTTAAATAAAAATTAATTAATAATAGATGAACTTAAGCTATGAATACTTTTGATGTCGCCAAGTAGCTCGTCTCGAACGTTGGGTTAATGGTGATGGTTTGACGAGTCAAGAGGGAGGTCTAGTTGTCCTTCTCCTCCTCTCCGGGTGAGAACCCTGCACAGAAGTCCCCGAAGGCCGGTTGCTCCGGTGGAGACCCTCGACGATCAAGTAAGTCACTCGAGACAACAGTAGAATGAACTAGAAAGGTTTGCTTCTGGAACTTAGGGGTTCGGATCCCCTTCACTACGAGTGAGAGGAATTTATACCTGTTTGAGAAACCTTCTTACCCTTTCTGGAAGATTGCTGAATCGAAGGTGTCATCGTCAGCGTAGGACAAATGGCAGGTGGCAGGGTTAGTGGGGGACAAGCCCCTGAGGTCGTCAGAGATGCTCTGGAATACCACCCTTCTGCTAGTCGCGGCGTCGTAGGCGACAAGCGGGCCTGAGTGCATCAGGCGGCACTGGAACCGATCATGGTCGTACAGGGTCACCGGGGGAGAGTGGGCCGTACAACAGTTGCAGACGTCAGTCGGCCCACGCGGGATCCCCGAGCTCGAATCTAGGCCGAGGCGCAGCCAAGTTTGGGGCTTGGGCTAAGACCGAGGCCGACCTAAGGCCAAGGCGTAGCCAAGTCTGGGGCTTGGGCTAAGACCGAGGCCGAGCCGACACGAGGCCGGGGCTGACTGGGGCCGAGCCGACATGAGGCCGGAGCTGACTGGGGCTGAGCCGACACGAGGCAGACCCGAGGCCGACTGGGGCCGAGGCCGAGCCGGCCAATGATGGACGACCTTTGGCCAGGTCCTTCCGAGCTTGATCCTTATCAAAGACGGCGTTCACCTCCCGTTAGCCTGCTTTCGACGGGATTTGATCAGCCACATCAACTTTAAATTTAAGCGTTGGAGTCTATTTTCAGGGTATTCAATCTTTTCTTTCATGGTCTGACTATTTTTGAATATTATATATAATCTCCCCCTTATAATGTTGTCATTCTTGTTACATGCCTCAGCTATAGGACTATTTTTGAAATATTACAATATTTTTTCTTATAATGCGACGTATGCCCTAAGTATAGGATTATTTTTGAAATATTGCAATCTTCTCATTATAATGCAACATTCTTGTTACATGCCATAAGCTAGCCAAAATCTAAATTATTGATTCTGCAAGAATGGCTTCACATTATAAGTAGATCGTTAATGTTACAAAAGTAGCTTCAACACTATAATACCATAAGCTAGACATAATATGCTCCTAGATCATTGATGTTGTAAGGATGAACCATCTTATGTGTAGCTCTTTTTTTTATTCATCAATTTTTGCAGTCAGACAAAATCATGTAGCCTTAAAAATTTGAGTAAAAATTAATTAGTAGCAGATAAATTTGAGTTATAAATATTTTATTTTTTATTAAATATAAAATTATTTTTAAGATATTATAGCATATGGATTAGCTAATTAAGGAGTTTCCACCATGAGCATCAGTGCAGTGCATGGTGAGCAAGCCGACAGTATCATATATTTTGGAGTGAAATGGAGGAAGTAAGCCTTTCTCTCTCTCTCTCTCTCTCTCTCTCTCTCTCTTTCTTTTTTGGTACAGAGGGGCAGTCACATAACTCTGACATGAGGACAGTCCAAAAAGTCCAAACAAAGATACATATAAAGAAAGGGTGAAATTCTATCTCCTTGGGACTAAGTCTAATCAATGGAGTGCTGAGCAGCATAGAAGGCAACCTAGTCCACCGTAGAGTTTGCCTCTTGATATACATGGTGGGCTATAGTAACCGTCGGATCCTGCAAAAGCTACCAAATATCACAAAGAAGAGGATGGACATCATTGCAGTCTGCTCCATCCTGAATCCATCCAATGATGGTAGCACAGTCTCCCTTAATGAGGATCCTCTGAGCTCAAAGCTACCAAGTCGCACTGACAATACCCGCCCATGCAGCTCTGAGCTCAGCTTTTGGAATAGAACAGTCCTGAAGGAAGGTCTCACCGGCCGCTACAAGTCTTCTATCATCGGAACGAATAATGTATCCTGCTCCATCAATAGTACCATAAACGCTGCCATCAAAGTTCACCTTAACAAATCCTAGGGGTAGGAGCTTTCAGGAAATAGAAATTATCATAGTGGCCGCTGCTGAGGCAGCATGGAAGGTCCAGAAACCTTGAGATGGATGGATGAATGACAAGCATTAAATTGTTGATACTCTGATATTAAGTATCTGATTCGCAGAATAATTCGATGGATTGGTATATTCTCTTGTTTTAATTAAGCAAAAAACAGTGGAGGGCCTATGGACCGCAGTGGAAACTAGCTTTCCATTGCAACGTCTCCTCGCAGGTTTTAATGTTTATAAATTTGGGTGACGTTCGCTGGATGCCATGCAGCAGACAATATATGAGGTGTTACATCTTAGAAAAGACCTTAGGAGTTATTTGTACTAAAGTGGATGATTTCTCATTTCGTGCTTCTGGCGACCGAGTGCTCTGTTTCTGGTTGTGCATCAAGATTTGTGCTTCCGGTTCCTTGGTGGCTAATCTTCGGTGATCATCGGTGCTGGACTGCTGAGCTTCCAGTGAATGATGTCTTCTATCTCGAATGCTAACCTAGCGGCCTCGGATGGAGGCAGGACTGCGGCAAGGGCATGGAATCGTGGGATCGATAGCCGGTTTGAATGGGTGGCTTCTTCACCATCTCTGGCAGAAGTTGCGGCCCTAGAACAGTGGTTTCTGGAGGTAATCCAGATTCCGACCCAGACTTTGGAGGATGAAACAACTGATTGGAGGATGAAAGGGGTGATTGTGCGAAGTCTGTCGCACTGGGTTCCGACTGAGGCAATTGTGCGGGAGTTCCATCGAGCGGGGATCTCCGGTGAAGTGGAGTCCATCATCTTGGCCCACCGCCACTATCTCTTCCGTTTCTTTGATCCTTCAGCAAAGGAGATTGCTTTTGGTAGGCCTTGGATGGCTAACGGGTAGCTGATAGCATTGGAGGATTGGCGCCCTCAATTCGTGCCTGCGGAAGGGTCCCTGTCTACTACCCTGTTATGGATTCAGTTGCCTGCTCTTCCGATAGAATACTGGTCAGAGGAGATTGTCAGTTCCATTCTCTCCGTTGCGGGTGTCTTCTAGTTCATTGATGCCGCAACAAGGGAGAGGAAGAGAGGGGGTTTGCTCGCGCATGTGTCCGGGTTGATTTGAGCAAACCCCTGCAGCTAGGTGCTAGGGTGTGTGGCTCCGCTCTTCCCTTCTGGCAGCAGTTCATCTACGAACATATGGAGGGTATTTGTGTTGCCTATGGCTCGTGCATCCTGTTGGCAGCTGCCCTCCTTCCCCGTCTGCTGCTCCTTCCTCAGATGATCTGGCGTTTGGGCCTTGGATGGCTGCCCTTCGCCGGCGGCGCTCCCCTCTGTCTCCGGATGCGTCTCCTTCTTCGAAGGTCCAGCAACCTGCGGCTGCGTCTGATGGCTGGCAGTCTCTGAAGAAGTTTGCCCGTCGGCAGCATGGGCGGAGGATTGCTATGGCTGGTTCTACTGGTGAAGGTAGTGTGGGGCTGAAGTTGGGGACGATGCAGGGGTCTGGTAGTGCTGGGTGTGGTGGCTCAGAGGGGGGGTCTTTTGCTGTGCCGATGTCCTAGTTGGCTGAATCGGCTGTGAAGGGGGGTCTGTGTGCCGTGCCAGTTTCTTTTGAGGCTTTATCAAAGTTTGAAGACAATCTGAAGCAACCCTCTGTGATCTCTGTGGCTAACCCCTTTGCTCCACTGGGGTCCCACATTTCAGCTGGTAGGCCGGGGGGCAGTAAAGAAGCTAATCAGGCCCACTCAAGTGGGCCCGTCCAGTCGAACCTCAGGCCCCAAGGGCAGTATCCAAAACTTTGAAAGGGAAAGGGAAAATCCCTGGGAAAAGTGCAGTGCATTCCTCCTTTACCTTCTCAGCGCCCATGGTAGGGCTAAACGGCCTGTGACCTTCCTGGGTAATGGGTCTACGGTTTCTCGGGCTATGGAGGTGCATGCCATTGATGGTCCCTCTGAGGACTCCCAGCTGATGCAGATTGAGAGTCGGTCTCATGACTCCATTGTTTCTCTACTTAAGAAGGCCGTTCAGTTGAAGGCCTCAGTAGAGGTTATGGATAGTCTGGATTAGCGTCCATTGGAGGGAGTGACTCCTGATAGTTGTTCACCTGAGGCTAAGATGTCAGGGGATGTGGAAGACCCCCCTCCTTCTGAATGAAGATTCTTATATGGAATGTTAGAGGAGCCCTGAAACCTTCGTTTCGCTCCTCTTTTGGGAGGCTGATGCAGCTTCATCAGTGTGATATTTGTGTCTTGCTGGAGACTCGCTTGTATGGCGATAGTCTGGCTTTTGTTAGAAGACAGATATCTAGATCCTGGTCTTCTTATGCAATAGAGTCTAAGGGCTTATCTGGCGGCATCATGGTGTTGTGGAGGTCTGCTGATATTAGAGTGGATGCTTTTCATTTCTGTGGCCAGTAGGTTGCCCTTGTAATCTCTGAAGGTTCGTCGGTCCCGTGGCTCCTTTTGGGTGTTTATACTAGCATTGATTTCAGGATTCGCCGGATTCTTTGGGACGAGATCCTGACTTTGCTTTCTCAGGGTATTCCTGCCCTGTGTGCTGGAGATTTTAATTGTATTGTGGCGGCTAATGAGAAGAGAGGGGGCAGGCAGTTTGTGGAGACTGCTGCTATTTCTGAGTTTCGAACTTTCATAGCCTCTGCTAATCTTCTGGATTTGGGGTTCCAAGGTGCCCAATTCACCTGGTGCAACAATCGTTGTGGCTCTGCCAGAGTATCGGAGCGGTTGGATAGGGTCTTGGCCACGGCCAATTGGATTCAGTTCTTTCCTTCTACCACTGTCACACATCTTTCTAGGATTGCCTCTGATCACTGCCCTATCCTTATAACCACTGATGCTACTATTCAGAGGAAGGGCCAGTTTAAATTTGAGAAGTTTTGGACTTCTTATTCTACAGCCCGCTCCTTAATTTCTCAGGTCTGGCGTATTCCGGTTAGAGGGAGTGCTACTTACATATTATCTCGGTGTCTTGAGTTGGCAAGGCACCGACTGTCCAGATGGAATAGAGAAGAGGTAGGTGACATTGTTACGCAAATTGAGCAGATTGAGAACACTATTGCTTCACTCTAGGACAAGGAAGATCAGTTTGGCAGTCTTCATGACTCTGACCTTATTTCACTTCGATCCAGCCTTGCTCTCCATCACTCCCTCCTCCGGCAGCAGGAGACCTATTGGAGGTAGAGGTCCCGTGTTCAGTGGATCAAGGAGGGTGATTAGAACACTAGATTCTTCCATCATGCTACCTTAAAGCGCCGAGCGGTGAATCAGATTCGGCGGCTTGTTGATGAGGAGGGCAATGTCCAGGAGAATATTGAGGCTATTGAGGACCAGCTCATTCAGTTCTTTCGCTCTCGGTGGACAGAGATCTCGGGGGTCGGGTTCCCTGTGTGTTATGTACCTTTCCCCCCTTATGATCACTGAGGCGAAGAACGACTGTCTCACTAGTTCTGTTTCCTCTGAGGAGATTCGGGAGGCTTTATGGAACCTTGGTCCTGATAAAGCCTCAGGACCTATGGGTTTTCTTCCTTCTTCTTTTGTCACTATTGGGCTATTGTGAGACAGGATGTTCTGCAGGCCATCCAGCTTATTTTTGGGGCCAACTCCCTTCCCCCTGACTGGAATCGGACTCTTATAACCCTGATTCCAAAACGGCCAGATCCTTCCGAGCCTCAGCATTTCCGTTCTATCAGTCTTTATACCACCATATATAAGATTTGCGCTCGCCTCCTAGTTTCTCGGCTGAGAGTGGTTATTTCTCGTATTATTTCTCCTGAGCAGGGGGCTTTTCTCAGTGGTCGGTGCATTTCTGCTAATGTCCTCTTAGCCCAAGAGATGATGCATGACCTCCACAGAGCGCCTTCTCATCACTGCTTGATGGCTATAAAGATGGACATGGAAAGAGCTTATGATAGAGTGAGCTGGGAGTTCATTTACAGAGCTCTTCAGGAGTTTGGGTTTGCTGAGTCTTTTATTGCCTGGATTAGGGCCTGTATTCAGCGACCGTCCTTTTCTATCATTATTAATGGTGGCTAGATGGACTACTTCCATTCTGCTGTTGGTCTCAGGCAGGGCTGCCCCCTCTTACCTTTCCTGTTCATTCTTTCAGCTGATGCTCTTTCTAGGGCTCTACATCAGGCTCATCAGGCCTCTGCTATTGTTTCCTATAGTGTGGGTCCCAAGGGCCCTCGCTATCTCACCTGCTATTTGCTGATGATTGTATTCTGCTGGGGAGGGCCACTGTCAGCAATGCTACAACTTTTGCTTCAGTGATTCAGTCTTACTGCAGGGCTTCTGGACAGAAAGTTAATCTAGATAAATCCATGATTTGCTTCAGTCTGAAGACCAACCCTTCTTTGAGGCAGACCATTAAGCGAATATTGGGGATCTCTACTCAGGCTGATCGGCTATCTTATCTGGGTATTCCTATCACGGGGAGATGGCCGCGGTGTTCTGATTTCCTTGATCTTGAGCGTCGAGTCCACACTCGTTTGTATGGATGGCAGGTCACTCGGTTATCTATGATGGCCAGGCTCAACCTTATTCGCTCTGTGCTCACCTCTCTTCCTATCTATATTCTATCTAATGCAGCCATTCCGGTGACTTGCTTGAGACGGATGGAGAGATGGTTCAGAGACTTCCTTTGGGGATCTATGCAGGATGGTCATGGTATTCACCTGATGGCTTGGGATATTATTTGTATGCTGATTTTGGAGGGAGGACTTGGGATCCAGTCCCTCACTGTGAGAAGGGAGGCATTGACTGCTAGGCACACAACGAGATTCCTTCTTGATCCAGACTATTTATGGAGCTCATTTATCCATGCAAAGTATGGTGATTGGACCTCTTATACTTTTCCCCAGTCTACTCGTGCCTACTATTTTTTCTGAAAAGAGGTGTGTCATCATGCTCTGACTATGCTATCTCGTGTCTCGTGGATGATTGGAGATGGAGCTTCTATTGATGTGCTTAGGGATACATGGTTGGCTGATCTTCCATTATCCCGTTGGCCTACCTTTGTGAGCACTGACATTACTAGTGGCATGAGAGTTACTGACTTAATCACTCACAGTCTGGCATACCTCCCGTGTTGCTGCTCTCTTCGGGGTGGAGCTATCCCGACATATTCTTTCCATCCCTCTAATATCGAACTGTGCATTGGACATCAGACTATGGAACAGATACTTCACGTCTCGTGCTCCGATTAGGGATCTTATACAGGAGTACAGGCCACAGTCTAGGCAAATGCTGCATGTCTCTTGGATCTGAAAGCTTCCCATTCACCATAGAGTGCGACTGTTCATTTGGAAGCTGGCTTGGGACAGCCTTCCCACTTGCTCTCTACTCTCGGGTAGGGGTATGTTGATCCAACCTACGTGCCCTTTATGCGGGCTGGAGGAGGAGACTGTGGATCATACTATTTTTACTTGTGACAGAGTCAGAAGGGTCTGGCAGATAGCTGGTTATCAGTCCTGGGGTGATAGCAGCGGCCCTTGTCGTACTTCATTTATGAGGGTGATTCGGCAGGACGAGCGGAGGGGCACCCGTCGGCTGTGCTCTATGGCTGCTTACATTGCTCATGAGGTTTGGCTATCTCGGAATAGGCATATTTTTTCGGATGTTAGGGACCCTCCCCACAAGATTCTTAGGACATCTCTGTCCCTCTCTGCTGAGTACATGCTCCACCAGTCAGGCATTGATGATGATAAACCTAGCATCTGGGATTCCCTTGCTGCCTCGGTAGCGCACCGACGTACAGTCTTTATCTCCTGGGAACTCCCCCTACTAGGGTATATCAAAATCAACTTTGATGGCGGTGTTCAAAGCCGTCTGGCTGGTTCGACTTTGTGATTTGTGGATCGGATGGGGTGATGATTGCGGCCGGTGGTTTTGGTTCTCTTGACCTGTCAGTGCCGCTAGCTGAGTTATATGCGGCATGGGCTGGCATATCTTATGCTATCCGCACTCTGGGCATTCGCCGTCTTATTATCGAGAGGGACTCTATTATTGTGGTGCACTGGCTCCAGCAGGACTCCGGCGACCCTCTGCCTACTAACCCTTTGTTATGTGACATCAGGACGATGCTCCAACAAGCCTATAGTGTCCAGGTTCGGCATATTTACCACAAAGCCAATTCAGCGGCTGACTGGGTTGCTTTCCGGGTTGCCCATCATTCTGGTTCGTGGATCAGGAGGCCGAGTATTTTATGTCCTACGGTTCTATCTCAGATTTTGTACTCTGATATGTCGGGCTTGACTCATGCTAGACTGGTATGATCGCTTGTTTGTAACCAAAAAAAAAAAAAAAAAATTGAACACAAGCATCTCAAAGTTGGTAATTTTTGATTTTCTAAATCGATAATATATATAATGTCTCTCATAAATCTGTTAATGCTAGATATTACTGCCATTATTCTACAGCATCCGGAGCGTATTTGAAAATTGGTGCATAATGTATAAGGAATGGTGGGTGTCAATTGGTCTTAAATCATGCACTCTTTTGACGATCAAATCAGCACTAACTAATATATATTGATAATGTTCCACAAATTAATTTCTTACTATACATTTTTATTTAATTTTCAAATATTAGATTTTCTTCAAAACATATTTTCCCATGTAAATAAAAAATTAAGGTTCAACAAGTGAAATGAAATAAAAAATAGAAAAAATATTTTCATATTTCATCTATTAAATATTATCGATTATTAAAAAAAAAAAGGTTGCCTATATTGTATTGTTGAAGATGCACATTTGAGGTGGTTTCTTGGCTCATGATAGTTAATAAGTTACTCAATCAAATAAATAAACAAACAAACATATGGTACAAGGAACAACAAAGGCTAAAGGTGCTTCTTAATCTTTCCTCTTTTTATATATATAAAAATGTACATGCATGCACACAGACGCAACACCCAGAACCTATAGTATCATCAACATGAGAGAGCAAAAATCATTATGCCACGGTCCCTAGTAGATGCCGATGTGAACAACATAAGACATACTATAGATTTAACTTGAAACAAGATTGAAATGAGATCACTTTAATTATCATGCAAGTTTAATATAATAATATGCTATATAAACCCATAAATGGAACAACAACTCGTTAGTACACATGCTAGATGATTATAAGAGTTAAATGTTTCTTAATAATCTGCTACATAGACTCCAACGCTTGATAATTATCAGAGTTACATGTTTGGTTGATACACTTGCACTTTTACTTTATATTTCTCTATAGGCGTTGATGTGGGCTAATGTGGCCCGTTAATCTTATGGAGACATAGGGCAGAATCGAATATCTACGTAAAGAGGGAAACCCTATTTAGAGAAAGGTTACCTATCATGGTGGCTATCGTATCCAAGTTTATCAGGACTTTCTCCATACATAATAAGGTTTATGAAATCAACCCAAAGATTTCTATCAGGATATAATGGTCTCCTCTAAAATTAGGACTTAACATCCAATATAAGAGTCCAGCTCCTAATAAGACTCCTTCAATACCTTTAGAAGCAACCAAGGTAGAACCACCTTATCCTAGTCTCTCTTTTTTTTGTTCTTTCTTCACTTAAGCCTAGGCCTCTCTTCTAAATGCCCTAAGATTCTTCTTTGATTATGGTGCCAACTTGAGCACTGGAGAGGTTTCTCACAAAGAAAACCTTGGGGCTTCTTTAGCTCTTCTTTTGAGTTGCAGGGAGATGGTCACTTTAGAGCCTCTCCAATGCTCTTCTATTTGATTGTAGGGAGTTTGTCATATGGCTAAAGAGGTGCTCCACCATTTGAGGAAGAAGAAATGTTAACCATTGATGTGAAGGCTAATTTTATCCATCAACGGATATAATTGAACATGTGCATTCAAGGCTACATACAATTGCAATAAAAAGCAAGTTATTAATTAAAAATTTGCTATGAATTGGGATTCGTTTTAATTTATGTACCTCTTTGCTTAGGAATCAAAATAATGCATAATGCTTCTTTAAACGCCTAGGCTAATGTAATTATCTAAATAAATAGTTATTGAATTATATTCTTTGGTAGCCTTTGTGCTATATAATGATTGATTACAAAGTTCCACAAATCAAGATGACACTTCAGACATCCATGTGTGTGGTTGACATTTCTTAATCCGACAATCTAATATTAAAGCAATAATAATGAAATTGATCAAAAGTATAGCCACTAAATTTATATTTTTTATAAAAAGAAATATAGAAATCTAAACAACTTCTTTTTCTAGCTGGTTGTCAACACATTGATGGATGGAAACCTCACAACAAACAAAAATGCTAAGGTTGTATTTGGATAGAGGATTTTTCGGAAGGATTTCATTTAAAGAGGGGATTCTAAAATCTCTAAACCAAAATTCTTTATTTACCTAGCCTTGAGGAATTTTTTCTAAAATTTCTTAAAATTTATAAATCTCTCAAATGGTCATTTACTAGATATGTCATTTATAAATCCCTCTATAAATTCTTTTCAAAGTAGTCAAAATATTTAGGGATAATTATACTTTACTCTCCTAAGAGGTCAGGCTCAATTTTACTTTGCCCACGGATTGTTTGAAAAGTCACTTAACCAATCTGAGGCCTGCTTCCATCCGTGGTTATTACCTTCTGATACTCATCTGAGCATTTAAAATGCTTATGTTTGCCATTTTTCCCCATTCGAAGACTGGAGCTCCCAAGGACTATGAAACACTCTCTCCTAGGAAATGTAGGTGATTTTTCCATATTTTCTCTCTTTTTTGCCTTTTTGTTTAAAGAAATTGAGGCTCCTTTCACCACAGTCCAGAGATTTGGTAAAGTATTTTGTAACTTTTGTTCGAATTTAAAACATTTTGATGGTTTTTTTAAATTACTTAAACTTTCGTGGACTGTGATGTTATAGGTTCTATTTGAATTATATTTTCAACTCTATCAAGTGGAAGTAGCGATAGTAACAAGATATTTTTGTGTGATTATAGGGAAAGGTCAGTGGTAAGGACCTTGTAGAGGATCGAAAATTTTGAAAGAAAATTTCGTGCTGCTCCAAATTTGGGGTATGAGTTAAATTTTTTTTTTTATTTACATTTTTTCTGATTACATGTTTGTGCTAATTTGAGTATTTGGAACACTGATTTATAGGTGATTAAGTAATGCAAGTATTTTGAGTGGGTTGATCCTTTTACCTACACATGTGGGATTGAGTTGGTTGCAAAAATTATGAATAAATTTGCAAAGCTTGAGCAAGAAGCCTAACTGATTAATGGAAGGAAGGAAATTGTTTGTGGTAGGGAGAAGATGCTATTAGAAAGAGAAAGACTAGCTCAAGAATTGGAGAAAGTATTTAAGTATCCATTAATTGGGTTTTAGCTGTTGGTTGCTATCATTGGTGGCAGTCTTTGGCTTCGAACAATGCAGTAGCCTTATTTTTATTTTATAATTTGGTAGGATACCTTACATCAGCAATTTGTTTATTCAATATAATACATATAATGTAATTTTCAAATGAAATACAATGGCTAAGAATTGCTCTATAATTTTGAGTGAAATATTTTGATCTAATTGTAAGATCCATTAAAGGATTTTCTTTTAATAAACATAATGGTCAAAGTCTTAGAATAAATAATTTTTACATGAAAACTTAAACCAAAAAGCGTACCTTGATCCATTAATATTTCTTGACGAGAGAGGGTTAACGATAGATTGAGTTTCTTCCTCTTTCCTAATTCTCTTTCTTATCTGTTTTTTATGGTGAAACAGACTATATATAGGAGAGAGAGGACCAATATGATAATACGTTAAATTTCTCTTTCCATCAAAGAGAGATTATCGGATAATAACTTCCAAAAAATGAACCAATAGGAAATTAGCTTTATTAAAACATCATTATCACTTAAATTTAAATATTTGATAAAATCAGATGCCATAATTATCATTTAAAATAAATAAATGATAAATCAATCATATATCTATATGGCCCACATAAAAGGAAACGCTAACATTCTTCCACTTGGCCCATATGGGATATTAAACATACTGGTTTAATAATCAATCATAATGCGCTAAAATCTTTCATAATATTGGTCAAACATGAAATCATCATTAAGAAAAAACTAATAAGGATCATGGCAGTTGTATACTATTATTTTGACGTACTCCCTTCCATGTATCACATTACTAGTTCTATACTTAATATGACCTATAATGGGAATTGGTCTAACAATAATGTCTTTATCAAAGGTAAATCCTATTAACATTCTCATAATTCATTTATGTATATATACCAGCATAATTAAACAAGATCCTTAAGTGAATCAGAAGCAATAATTAATTAAGCTTAGAATGTCAAATACATAAGGAACTTAAAGCTTTAAATATAACATCACTAATGGTTTTCAATAATGCCCATTCTTTCGATATGTTCATGAAATATCTTTGGTGGCAACCCTTTAGTTAGTGGATCAGCAATCAAGAGACTGATGCTAATATGTTCAATTGACACTCTTTGTTTCTGAACTTCTTCTTTAATGAAAAGTGTTTCAATTTCATATGCTTAGCACTCTTTGAATACTTATCGTTTTTAGAAAAGAAGACTGCTGCGGAGTTATCACAATAAATTTTAGCGGCTTAGTAATACTGTCGACAACCACAAGTCCTGAAATAAAGTTTCGCAACCATAAACCATGAATTGTGGCCTCAAAGCATGCCATAACTCAGCTTCTATAGTGGATGTAGCAATGATAGACTGCTTTGCACTTTTTCATGAGATCGCTCCACCAGCTAAAAGGAACAAATAGCCAAATGTGAACTTTCTAGTATCAACACATCCAGTAAAATCTAAGTCTGAATATCCCTTGACCTCAAGATCATTAGATCTTCTGTAGGTGAGCATGTGATCCTTCGTTCCTTGCAAATACCTTAGCACAATTGATGCATAGGGAATTTCTTTCATTTGTTTGCATTCCAATTCATTCTTTGGACATTGCATAAGGCTGAATTTATCTTCCTTCTGAATTGGAATAATACTTGCAGAGCATTTGTTCATATTGAATTTCTCAAGAACTTTCTTAATATATACCTTCTGAGACAATCCTAACAATCCTTGTGATCTATCACGAAATATTTCGATTCCAATCACATAGGATGCCTCACCCATATCTTTCATTTCAAAGTTCTTAGAGAGAAAATTCTTGGTCATTAGTAGCTAGTAAGATGTCATCAACATACAGAATTAAAAATATGATTTTTCTCTCACTAACCTTCAGATATATACTCCGATCAATGGTGTTTTCTTTAAATCCAAAGGATGTAATGATATCGTTGAACTTAAGATACCATTATCGGGAAGCTTGCTTAAGTCCATATATTGACTTCTTCAATTTACACACCATGTGTTCCTTTCCTTCAAATGAAAAGCCCTCAGGTTGATCCATATAAACCTCTTCATTCAAACTCCCATTTAGAAAGATGGCTTTCACATCCATTTGATGCAACTCCAAATCACAATGAGCTACCAGTGCCATAATAATTCTAAATGAGTCCTTCTTAGAGACTAAAGAAAAAGTCTCTTTGTAGTCAATGCCACATTTTTGAGTAAAACCTTTGGCAACAAGTCTGGCTTTACAACGTTCAATATTGCATTTGAGTCACGTTTGGTCTTAAAGACCCATTTATACCCAACTCTTTTACAACCTTTAGGCAATTCAACAAGATCCCAGATTTCATTGTAATCCATTGATTTTAACTCATCTTTCATAGCATCTAACCATTTAGATGAATTAGCACTTTGCATGGCTTGTGAAAAAGAAACTAGATCATCATTAATACCCAAATCAAAATTTGATTCTTGTAGATAAACTACATAATTATCATAAATAGCAGTTCTTCTTTATTGTTGAGACCTTCTTAATGCTACTTCATTGGGTTCATTTATTGCAGGTTCATTAGTAATATCATCATTCTGTGATGTTTGATCATAAATTTGTTGTTTTTGAAAGTTGTTAAAAGTTTCAACAACTCTAGGAACAACTTGAGAAGAAGTTATAGGTGAAAAAACTTATACCTTAACTTCTTGGATTTTCATTTTACGTGGTTCCAAACTCCCACTAACTTTACTATTCTCAATGAACCTTGCATTTCTAGATTCAACAATTCTTGTACTATGGTTAGGACAATAAAATTTATACCCTTTTGATCTTTCTGGATAACCAATGAAGAAACCACTGGTTGTTCTTAAGTCTAATTTTTTTATATGGATTGTAAATCCTTACTTCTGCCGGGCAACCCCAAATATGTAAATGCCTCAAAATGGGTTTTCTTCCTGTCCACAATTCAAAAAGAGTCTTTAGAACTACCTTACTAGAAACCCTGTTTAGCAAATACATAGCGGTCTTTAAAGCATGCATCCATAATAATAAGGTAATGATGAATTGCTTAACATACTCCTAACCATGTCCATTAGAGTTCAATTACGCCTTTCTGCAATACCATTTTGTTTTGGTGTTCCAGGCATTGTGTATTGAGCATATATGCCATGCTTTTCAAGAAATTTGGCAAATGGATCAAAGCATGGTCCAGATTCATCATACTTTCCATAATATTTACCACCTCTATCAGACCTAACAATTTTTTCTTTTTTGTCTAGTTATCTTTCAACCTCATTGATAAACACTTCTAGAGCATTTATCGATTAAGATTTTTTATGCAACAAATAGACATAACCATAACGTGAAAAATCATCAATAAAGATGATAAAATATTTTTCTCCACCAAAAGATGGAATATCAAAAGACCCACATATATCGATGTGTATAATTTCAAGAAGCTGTGTACTTCTTGTGGCACTTTTCTTGTTTGTGTGTTTTGTGTGTTTTCCTTTAATATAATCCATACAAATCCCAAGATCAGTAAAATCCAAATCAAGAAGGATTTTATTCTTTACTAATCTCTCAATTCTTTCTTTGGATATATGATCCAAATATTTATGCCATAAGTAAGCTGATTATTCATTCACTAAACCACATTTAGTACCAATATTATGATGCAAGGTCAACAATATCTCAGCAAAAAGACTATCAAGCTTAAATTTGTACAAACCATCAGAAAGAATAGTAGAATCAATGAAATGATTGTGTTTAAACAAACTGAAACATCTATTTCTAAATTTAAAAGAATATCTAACTGAGTCAAGTTTGGATAAAGAAACTAAATTACAAGAAATAGAAGGGACATAAAGTGTTTGGAAAAGGTCTAAATGATGTCCAGTGTCTAGAATCAAACGATAAGTTCCAACAGCTTCAATTGGAGCTTTGACTCTTTTTCCATTAAGACAAAGTTTTCATTTGGGTTTATGTTTGGATCGTAAGGAATTCCTACATCGTATTAGAAACATGAGTGGTACAACTAGTATCAATCTACCAAGTATTATAAGGAACTTCTGTTAGGTTTGATTCGAAACATACAAAAGCCTTAGGCTTACCTTTCTTTTTGAACCATGCCTTACGTTTTACGCAATCTTTCTGATAGTATCCATGCTTTTTGCAAAAGTGATACTTATCATCCTTTTGTTTCTTCTTATGGATTTGAGCAGATGACCCATTTATCTTTAGTGGTCATTGCTTGCTCTTTTCTTTCTTATGTTTCTTGATTTCTTTCCAGCTCCTTGATGACCCATGAGATTAATATAATGATTTCTTGTTTCTTAAGTCTTGCTTCCTCTTGAATGAGGATACTTTGTAGTTCCTTCATAGTGTTATAACTCATGTGAAATGGACCATACTCAGAAGGCAAGGAATTGATAATGAATTGCACATGAAAATTCTTATTCACTTTCAATCCCATAGTCTTTAGTCTTGCTGCTATGTTTGTCATTTCAACAACATGCTCATACATAGTACGAGAACCATCAAACTTAATGTTGGTTAAAGTACTCATCAATGTTCCAGCAAGTGACTTATCAACAGAGTCAATTGGGAATGTGCTTCCATAAACTTCTTAAATTTCTTAGCACTTTCAGTAGCAAGAATTATGGACTTGATATTGTTTGCTACAATCATTCGCATGAACATCAGGCTAAGTCTGTTTGATCTTTCCCAAGACTTATGAAAAGACCTCTGTTCAGCATGCTAGAGTCAGTAAGAGCAGTGGGTTTCTCATTTATAAGTGCCAAATCAAGATCCAGAACACCAAGGTGAAACTGAACTTGTTCGCCATTCAGAAAAATTAAGCCCATTAAAAGTTTGAATAGACATAGCTTGCGAATGAAGAGAAACAGGAACAGTTGCTGCAAATATAAAAAACATGCTCACACATTAATGCTTTAAGTAATATTATTCATATTCTATCAAGTAAACAATAAGTGCATATTGAAGTTCTCCTTTGGCGATACAACAATATACAATAATAAACATAATTGATGCTTAATTTTAATTTTTCATACTTGGCAATTATATATACTCAAATTAGATATGTTTACTATCTTTGGATATGCTAAACATACCTAACCAAGCATATTAATTAACCACATCATGTCCATAGATTATAAAATGACTAATCAACCTTTGGGCGACCCTTAAATATTTATAATCAATGAACTTCAATATACTAATAACAATTAAACAATTATGTCATTCATTTATAAGCATCACATAATTATGTGTAATTAAATTATTTAATTAAATTTGATATCAATAAACTTTTAAATTTGACTACTTTGGTGACTAACAAATTACATAATATAGACAAAATGATAATATCATGCGTGAATACAAAAGACTTAAGTATACCCATATAATTTTACTGTAATATTTTTTAAAATATTAATCTCATAAATATTAAAAGACAAAATATAAATTTCAAAGAAATCTTGTTGCTGAAGAAATTTATGGGCTTTCATCTTTTATTGTCAAGAATTAGATTGGTAAAGTGATAATATATTTATTCTCAAACCACTTTAATTTTTTATTTTATTTTATTTTTTTCATGCTGAAACTCTTCCTCCCTTTCCGTGCATGACCTTTGAGCCTCTTGACGCAAGCAAGACTAGAACTCCCACCTGTTGAGGATGGCTTCCGTGAGGGAGGAAAAAGAAACTGTTTGGCTTCCGTGAGATTCCATTCTTTCCATGATTTTCGTGCATGAAAAAGAGGAAGAGCTTCAGTGCGTGAAGAGAGCGGAATCCCAAGATATATATATATATATATATATATATAATCCCATTATGCTACCATACCTTCACTTTCGTAAGATTCCACGATTTTCCTTTCACTTTTATAAATTTTACCATGCACGCTTGTGAAATTTCACTTTTCAATCACCTTCCCCATTATTATTATTATTATTATTATTATTATTATTATTATTATTATTATTATTATTGATATAGTTGATCACGCCCCCAGGCAGTGCGGTAACAGCCCACATAGTTCTCGGAGCCGAGTAATAAATTTTAGCTAGTCCCAGTGTCAACCTCGGCTTCGGCCCTGACATCAGCTTCGGCTCTGGCCTCGGCCTCGGCCTCGGGCCCCGCTCCAACCTTAAGCTCGGCCTCGGCATTAGCTTTGGCCTTGGCCTTGGCTTCAGCCTTAGCCTTGAGCCTGCTCTAGCCTTAGCTTCGGCCTCAAGCTCCGCCTCGGCTTCGGCCTCAAGCTCTGCCTCGGCTTTGGCCTCGAGTCCCATCTCGGCCCCAGCATGTCTCCGACCTCGGCCTTGAGTCTCGCCTCGCATGCTATCGGCACATAGTTTCAGTCGTGAAACTGACTTCGAATATTGAACAGATTTAAAACACCAACAACTGCCGCATAGCCCGCTCACCTACTTTTTTAGGATCACAGGCAGTTACAGATACTGTGTGCAGTTGCCGATATTCATGGCATACGTTTAGTAGCTGTGCGCCCACCTACGGAGCCGATCTTAACGGAAGATAGGATTCGACTATTATCGACGAAGGGTAAGAGAGACCCCCAAACAGGTATATAAAGACCCCGACCCCCAATGAGGGGGGGGGGACTCAATCTTTACTATCTCATTTAAATCCATGTTCTCCTAATCGCTAACTTGAGCGTCGGAGGATCCCCACCGAAATCACCGGTCTGAGACTTTTCTTGCAGGTTTTTGGCTAAAGGAGGCGATCTTGTCAATCTTCTAGAGACCCACAAAGCCCTTACCCTGCTCGATGCTCTTTAGAAGTGATTTGGCAGCAACAGATTGGCGCGCTAGGAAGGGGCACACAGCAGTAGCACAGATGTTACATCTGTGGCCCCGCAATCTCTGCAAGGAAGAGGATGGCGGTTACACATGCACAGGAGGCCTCCACCAGCCAGGCCGGGGGATGCCTCCACGAACTGATCAATTGGAGGCCAACTACCCTATTTTGCCCTTCGTACAGCCGCAGTTTAGCCAAACTGATCGGCTCGATACCCTAACTTAACAGGTTCAGGACCTGATGGCGGTGGTGCGGGGACTACAGAAATAGTGCTATGCCACCACGTCATTGCCGCCTCAACACTCTCCGCCTCATATGGAGGATCGTGGAGCTGGCCAGTCTCATCGTGGCAGGACCTCTTCGGAGGCCTCCCACCGCGCATCCCCGAAGTCTCGTCACTGGGAAACCTCCAAGCGGCGACGATCCCCTTCCCGTCATTCTGACTGCTTTCCTATGTAATCTTTTTAAGGTGTTTGACAAACATAAGAAGTAGAATTCATCTCAGAAGTGATCAAAAGATGATAAATTTCGCACACATTATTCGAATGTCAACTTTAAATAGAGGAATTATCTAAAAGAAGAAGGAACCCTACTCGATCCATACCTGTACGAAGAGCTCGATCGCCTTCCCTACGGGAAGCAGATCCAAGTTCTCATCAAAGCAGTACACATGAACCCTACTCCCGGAACTCCCGGCATCGAAGATGACGGCGTAGCTCTTGGATCCCGCGTCCGCCGCTGCGCCGCCGGCGCCCCCAGGGACGATCTTGCGGCTGGCGTGGTCGGCGGCGGGGATAAGCGGGGCGGCGGGGGCGCGGGGCATGACAAAGAGGACGAAGAAGACGAGAAGGAGGGGGACGGAGACGACAAGGATGACACCACTATAGCGGTGGATCTTGTCGGCGAGGGACTCCTGCCGGATTGCGGCGGCCCGCTGCTTCATCTTCGCGTCGACGTCAGCGGGGGCCGGGATCAGCTCGGCGGCGGACGGCGACCGGTACCGGATCTGCCCGTTGCTCGGCGTCGGCTTCAAGGGCTGCGACGTCTCTTGGACGGTCTCCAGCTTATAATATAAGAAATGGAATCGAGGCAGAGGACGCGATCCGAAGATGCGACGGGAGACCTCTCCCTCCCCCCCCCCACTTTTGGAAATCGAACTCTCGGCACTGCCGCCGCTGCGACGGAGCAGGGGCGCCGTCGATCGCAACGCAGAAAGGAGTAAATTGAAGACGCGTGGGAGACGAAGAGCGGAGATGGTCACGAAACTAACAGCGCACAGAGAGCTGTTACTTATGAATTAATTTTATTTTACTACGAACGTTATCAAAGAATCGACCAAAGGAAAGAACCATGGGTTATTTGATACGGGCGGTGGGGTCATGGAGTTTGTTTAGGGGTTAAGTGGATTATGGGGTTTAAAATTTTTGGTGCAGTGATGAATTTGTGAAGTCGCGTTACCGTTGTGTGTCGTCTTTCCGCACGTCCTTTCTCCGGCAGTGACGTGGCAGGGACGCAACGGACGGCGGTGAGGGAGAGCGAACGGGGACATGTGGCGGTTAAGGGGAAGCCATCGGGATTGTGAGAGGGGCTTGTTTTCGGGTGTCTGGCTTAAGGGTGAGCGACGGCTGGTTTCTATTAGATATTGCATGGGTTCCAAACTTGAAGGGGTAAATGGAGACCCGTTCGCCAAAAGTCATGGCACGCGGTCAAATGAGTTTAGAAATCAGGACCGAAAGCATTGATTAGGTATTTCAACAGCGTCAGAGGATGGAAGTCCCTGTCTTAAAGTCTTAAAGATCGGTTCAAGATCGTTACACACACATAAAGCTTAAAAAATATATGGTTTGAATAGTTTTGATAGCTATGATTTAACTCTATTTTTTTTTTTCTTTCACTTTGGCACGTAGTGTTTGATTCTTTAGTGGATCCAAACTTTAATGTTTTTTTGCCCTCGTTTTTAACCCATGTACAAAGAGTTATCCCTATATTGCACATAATAAACATTAGTATATACATCAGTGTTTTAAAAATTGATTCGGACCGACCGATCGAGCTGTTTCAATCAAAAATCGATCGTTAGATCTAATTTTATTACTAAAGTTAACTTTTATATAACTCAGTAAAAAAAAAAAAATTTATGATTTTGAATCGATCGATTTTTAGAATTTTTTTTTAAATTTTTCATTTGAATTGATATTTATATTTTATTATTTTTATATTATTAAATTAAAAATTATTATAATATTATTTCGTTCGATCAAACCAGTTTATCCGATCAAATCGATTGACTTACACTCAAATATTAAGCCGATTCGTTGTCCGATCCAATTTTTAAAATATTTATATACATAAATATTATATGATAAAAAAAATAAAAATTAAGAAAACTTTATATAACATAAGCTAAATATTAAAGTCTAGTTTATTGGAGGGTCAAAAATCAATTAAACCTTTTTATTTGTTTTACACATAAGTAGCCTAAATTCTCAATAAATAAACTCATTGAGTTCAGCAAAAATCAAGAAATAGGCTTGGTCTAAATGTTATATTTAATTAGCCCTTGGTATGTAAGAAATCAATAAATCATCTATGATGCTCAATAATATATAATTAAAAGTTATATCTCTACACATATCTGTGCCTCATTTGACTACTACAATACAATGAAATGTCAATGTACAAAAAATACTTCCAAATCTTTAGAGTAATTTGCACAACCCAATGGCAAGCCGGCTTTCATTCTTTGATGTCCTATGATCTCATAGTTGTATTGTTGTTCGACTTTGATCTATAATTTACCTCATTACAATATGAATGCAACTTAAATAGTAATGCAAACGTATTATGCCATGCATCCAATCAATATTCTCTATTTTTTTTTTGAGGGAATAAAATTCTCTAATTCATCTTTGTATTTTGCTCTCTCTCCCTTTCAGCTAGGATTTGGTACTAATGCATATCAATTTATGCAAAGCATGAATAATGAGACACTGATATGCGAATGGTTGATGGTCATCTAAAATTATTTTCCATAATTATGCATGCAAGAAAGATAGAATCATAGAGGGCCTTCGCTTCAAATGGGTTCAGTGACATTTAGATATCAACAAATAAATTATCAAGAACGATGAGTTTAAACCATTATTTAGGTGAGATGCTTAATGGATCAAACTTTGCATATGATATGTCTAGCTTTGGGAAAATACTTTGTACATCGCATTTGGTGTAGTAAGTTTTACGTAGGTTGCACCATCCCTTCTTATTGGTCCACATGCGTATAACACTCATTAAAAAATATTAAGACAGCTTTACAAGATCCCGAGAAAAAAATTACGACACTCCAGTTTTAAACTTACAACATCGTAGTTATAAAATTAAGACATTTGTTCTGAAAGAAAAAAAATTACGACACCCCAGTTGTAAACTTACGATACCGTAGTTATAAAATTATGACACAAAGCAGTCTGTACACAAATTTTAAAAAAAAAGCTAAACGGATATTAATGCATGTCACGTTAAAATTTAAGATGATACCACAGTTTTAAACTTACCATACCATATTTATAAAATTAAGACACCCATATTACAATTACGATATTTCAGTTGTAAATTTACCACCGTAGTTATAAAATTACGACACCAACTTAGAAAACGTGTCCGTATACAAATTCCAAGAAAAAGCTGAACGGATATTAAAGCACATCAAACAGCTTTTTTTTGGAATTTATGTACAGACATATTTTCTGAGTGGGTATCGTAATTTTATAACTATGGTATCATAAATTTACAACTGGATGTCGTAATTTTTTTTGTTTCTGAACGGATGTCTTAATTTTATAAAAGTTTAAAAGTGGGGTGTCGTAATTTTTTTTTGCTTTCTGAATGGTTGTCTTAATTTTATAACTACAGTGTCGTAAGTTTAAAACTGAAGTATCATAATTTTTTTCCATGGGATGCCGTAAAATTATCTTAATATTTTTTAATGAGTACCGTATGCATATAGACTAATAAGAAGACATAATGCAATCTACATAAGTACAAAGTCTTTTTCCTAGCTTTGTGCCTCTATAGGCTAATTGATGAACTGCTCTACCCAGCCCAGCCAAGACATATAATACCATGCCATGTTTAAGCATCATTTGGAACTCCTTGCATCAGTTAGACCCTCGAGGAGTGTGGACTTGCTTGTATGGAAGTCTTCCAGTCATAGGTGTTATTCAGTGAAATCCTGCTATGGATTTCTGAATCAAGGGGAGAGTGTTCCCAAATTTTTTTTTGCCTCGCCAGTCCTTTGCAAAAGCTGGCTAAAGAGCTGGTGCAGGGTTGTCCTAAACTTGGTACTTCTTTAGAGATAGTATTTCATCTCTCCGTATCCATTCTTTCATCCATTCTTTCACTTTGGCCGTTATTATCCAGTCATCGTTGATTCCACAAAAAAAACACTAGTAATTTATATTTCGTACATTCTTCATTCCTTATAAATAAATTCTCTAATAAAATTTAGAAGAATCCTTTTCCCTTGTTCACAGTCAAAATAAATAAAATAAAATAAAATAAAAAAAAAAAGAGAGAAAAAACGATATTATCCGAGCTAAGGCTATTTGAAAAGGGCCTCTTTGATGAAACCATATGTGAGGCGCATGTGTAATGCTTTAAGTTTTTCTGTTAATCTAGTTAATTTGTTAATGCGCTTAAATAAGATAATTCTAAATTTTAAATAAAAATTAATTAATAATAGATGAACTTAAGCTATGAATACTTTTGATGTCGCCAAGTAGCTCGTCTCGAACGTTGGGTTAATGGTGATGGTTTGACGAGTCAAGAGGGAGGTAGTTGTCCTTCTCCTCCTCTCCGGGTGAGAACCCTGCATAGAAGTCCCGAAGGCCGGTTGCTCCAGTGGAGACCCTCCGACGATCAAGTAAGTCACTCGAGACAACAGTAGAATGAACTAGAAAGGTTTGCTTCTGGAACTTAGGGGTTCGGATCCCCTTCACTATGAGTGAGAGGAATTTATACCTGTTTGAGACCTTCTTACCCTTTCTGGAAGATTGCTGAATCGAAGGTGTCATCGTCAGCGTAGGACAAATGGCAGGTGGCAGGGTTAGTGGGGGACAAGCCCCTGAGGTCGTCAGAGATGCTCTGGAATACCACCCTTCTGCTAGTCGCGGCGTCGTAGGCGACAAGCGGGCCTGAGTGCATCAGGCGGCACTGGAACCGATCATGGTCGTACAGGGTCACCGGGGGAGAGTGGGCCATACAACATTGCAGACATCAGTCGGCCCACGCGGGATCCCCGAGCTCGAATCTAGGCCGAGGCGCAGCCAAGTTTGGGGCTTGGGCTAAGACCGAGGCCGACCTAAGGCCAAGGCGTAGCCAAGTCTGGGGCTTGGGCTAAGACCGAGGCCGACCGCCGAGCCGACACGAGGCCGGGGCTGACTGGGGCCGAGCCGACATGAGGCCGGAGCTGACTGGGGCTGAGCCGACACGAGGCAGACCCGAGGCCGACTGGGGCCGAGGCCGAGCCGGCCAAATGATGGACGACCTTTGGCCAGGTCCTTCGAGCTTGATCCTTATCAAAGACGGCGTTCACCTCCCGTTAGCCTGCTTTCGACGGGATTTGATCAGCCACATCAACTTTAAATTTAAGCGTTGGAGTCTATTTTCAGGGTATTCAATCTTTTCTTTCATGGTCTGACTATTTTTGAATATATATAATCTCCCCCTTATAATGTTGTCATTCTTGTTACATGCCTCAGCTATAGACTATTTTTGAAATATTACAATATTTTTTCTTATAATGCGACGTATGCCCTAAGTATAGGATTATTTTTGAAATATTGCAATCTTCTCATTATAATGCAACATTCTTGTTACATGCCATAAGCTAGCCAAAATCTAAATTATTGATTCTGCAAGAATGGCTTCACATTATAAGTAGATCGTTAATGTTACAAAAGTAGCTTCAACACTATAATACCATAAGCTAGACATAATATGCTCCTAGATCATTGATGTTGTAAGGATGAACCATCTTATGTGTAGCTCTTTTTTTTATTCATCAATTTTTGCAGTCAGACAAAATCATGTAGCCTTAAAAATTTGAGTAAAAATTAATTAGTAGCAGATAAATTTGAGTTATAAATATTTTATTTTTTATTAAATATAAAATTATTTTAAGATATTATAGCATATGGATTAGCTAATTAAGGAGTTTCCACCATGAGCATCAGTGCAGTGCATGGTGAGCAAGCCGACAGTATCATATATTTTGGAGTGAAATGGAGGAAGTAAGCCTTTCTCTCTCTCTCTCTCTCTCTCTCTCTCTTTCTTTCTTTTTTGGTACAGAGGGGCAGTCACATAACTCTGACATGAGGACAGTCCAAAAAAGTCCAAACAAAGATACATATAAAGAAAGGGTGAAATTCTATCTCCTTGGGACTAAGTCTAATCAATGGAGTGCTGAGCAGCATAGAAGGCAACCTAGTCCACCGTAGAGTTTGCCTCTTGATACATGGTGGGCTATAGTAACCGCGGATCCTGCAAAAGCTACCAAATATCACAAAGAAGAGGATGGACATCATTGCAGTGCTCCATCCTGAATCCATCCAATGATGGTAGCACAGTCTCCCTTAATGAGGATCCTCTGAGCTCAAAGCTACCAAGTCGCACTGACAATACCCGCCCATGCAGCTCTGAGCTCAGCTTTTGGAATAGAACAGTCCTGAAGGAAGGTCTCACCGGCCGCTACAAGTCTTCTATCATCGGAACGAATAATGTATCCTGCTCCATCAATAGTACCACAAACGCTGCCATCAAAGTTCACCTTAACAAATCCTAGGGGTAGGAGCTTTCAGGAAATAGAAATTATCATAGTGGCCGCTGCTGAGGCAGCATGGAAGGTCCAGAAACCTAGATGGATGGATGAATGACAGCATTAAATTGTTGATACTCTGATATTAAGTATCTGATTCGCAGAATAATTCATGGATTGGTATATTCTCTTGTTTTAATTAAGCAAAAAACAGTGGAGGGCCTATGGACCGCAGTGGAAACTAGCTTTCCATTGCAACGTCTCCTCGCAGGTTTTAATGTTTATAAATTTGGGTGACGTTCGCTGGATGCCATGCAGCAGACAATATATGAGGTGTTACATCTTAGAAAAGACCTTAGGAGTTATTTGTACTAAGTGGATGATTTTGTGCTTCTGGCGACCGGTGCTCTGTTTCTGGTTGTGCATCAAGATTTGTGCTTCCGGTTCCTTGGTGGCTAATCTTCGGTGATCATCGGTGTGGACTGCTGAGCTTCCAGTGAACGATGTCTTCTACTCGAATGCTAACCTAGCGGCCTCGGATGGAGGCAGGACTGCGGCAAGGGCATGGAATCTGGGATCGATAGCCGGTTTGAATGGGTGGCTTCTTCACCATCTCTGGCAGAAGTTGCGGCCCTAGAACGGGGTTTCTGGAGGTAATCCAGATTCCACCCGACTTTGGAGGATGAAACAACTGATTGGAGGATGAAAGGGGTGATTGTGGAAGTCTGTCGCTGGGTTCCGACTGAGGCAATTGTGCGGGAGTTCCATCGAGCGGGGATCTCCGGTGAAGTGGAGTCCATCAGCTTGGCCTACCGCCACTATCTTCCGTTTCTTTGATCCTTCAGCAAAGGAGATTGCTTGGTAGGCCTTGGATGGCTAACGGGTAGCTGATAGCATTGGAGGATTGGCGCCCTCAATTCGTGCCTGCGGAAGGGTCCCTGTCTACTACCCTGTTATGGATTCAGTTGCCTGCTCTTCCGATAGAATACTGGTCAGAGGAGATTGTCAGTTCCATTCTCTCCGTTGCGGGTGTCTTCTAGTTCATTGATGCCGCAACAAGGGAGAGGAAGAGAGGGGGTTTGCTCGCGCATGTGTCCGGGTTGATTGAGCAAACCCCTGCAGCTAGGTGCTAGGGTGCGTGGCTCCGCTCTTCCTTCTGGCAGTAGTTCATCTACGAACATATGGAGGGTATTTGTGTTGCCTATGGCTCGTGCATCCTGTTGGCAGCTGCCCTCCTTCCCCGTCTGCTGCTCCTCCTCAGATGATCTGGCGTTTGGGCCTTGGATGGCTGCCCTTCGCCGGCGGCGCTCCCCTCTATCTCCGGATGCGTCTCCTTCTTCGAAGGTCCAGCAACCTGCGGCTGCGTCTGATGGCTGGCAGTCTCTGAAGAAGTTTGCCATCGGCAGCCTGGGCGGAGGATTGCTATGGCTGGTTCTACTGGTGAAGGTAGTGGGGGCTGAAGTTGGGGACGATGCAGGGGTCTGGTAGTGCTGGGGTGTGTGGCTCAGAGGGGGGGTCTTTTGCTGTGCCGATGTCCTAGTTGGCTGAATCGGCTGTGAAGGGGGGTCGTGTGCCGTGCCAGTTTCTTTTGAGGCTTTATCAAAGTTCGAAGAAATCTGAAGCAACCCTCTGTGATCTCTGTGGCTAACCCCTTTGCTCCACTGGGTCCCACATTTCAGCTGGTAGGCCGGGGGGCAGTAAAGAAGCTAATCTAGGCCCACTCAAGTGGGCCCGTCCAGTCGAACCTCAGGCCACAAGGGCAGTATCCAAAACTTTGAAAGGGAAAGGGAAAATCCCTGGGAAAAGTGCAGTGCATTCCTCCTTTACCTTCTCAGCGCCCATGGTAGGGCTAAACGGCCTGTGACCTTCCTGGGTAATGGGTCTACGGTTTCTCGGCTATGGAGGTGCATGCCATTGATGGTCCCTCTGAGGACTCCCAGCTGATGCAGATTGAGAGTTGGTCTCATGACTCCATTGTTTCTCTACTTAAGAAGGCCGTTCAGTTGAAGGCCTC
Source organism: Calamus simplicifolius (assembly GCA_900491605.1). Classification (NCBI taxonomy): domain Eukaryota; kingdom Viridiplantae; phylum Streptophyta; class Magnoliopsida; order Arecales; family Arecaceae; genus Calamus; species Calamus simplicifolius. The sequence goes on along the minus strand of UESW01004579.1, from coordinate 43,361 downwards.
AGTAGAGGTTATGGATAGTCTGGATTAGCGTCCATTGGAGGGAGTGACTCCTGATAGTTGTTCACCTGAGGCTGAGATGTCAGGGGATGTGGAAGACCCCCTCCTTCTGAATGAAGATTCCTTATATGGAATGTTAGAGGAGCCCTGAAACCTTCGTTTCGCTCCTCTTTTGGGAGGCTGATGCAGCTTCATCAGTGTGATATTTGTGTCTTGCTGGAGACTCGCTTGTATGGCGATAGTCTGGCTTTTGTTAGAAGACAGATATCTAGATCCTGGTCTTCTTATGCAATAGAGTCTAGGGCTTATCTGGCGGCATCATGGTGTTGTGGAGGTCTGCTGATATTAGAGTGGATGCTTTTCATTTCTGTGGCCAGTAGGTTGCCCTTGTAATCTCTGAAGGTTCGTCGGTCCCGTGGCTCCTTTTGGGTGTTTATACTAGCATGATTTAGGATTCGCCGGATTCTTTGGGACGAGATCCTGACTTTGCTTTCTCAGGGTATTCCTGCCCTGTGTGCTGGAGATTTTAATTGTATTGTGGCGGCTAATGAGAAGAGAGGGGGCAGGCAGTTTGTGGAGACTGCTGCTATTTCTGAGTTTCGAACTTTCATAGCCTCTGCTAATCTTCTGGATTTGGGGTTCCAAGGGCCCAATTCACCTGGTGCAATAATCGTTGTGGCTCTGCCAGAGTATCGGAGCGGTTGGATAGGGTCTTGGCCACGGCCAATTGGATTCCGTTCTTTCCTTCTACCACTGTCACACATCTTTCTAGGATTGCCTCTGATCACTGCCCTATCCTTATAACCACTGATGCTACTATTCAGAGGAAGGGCCAGTTAAATTTGAGAAGTTTTGGACTTCTTATTCTATAGCCCGCTCCTTAATTTCTCAGGTCTGGCGTATTCCGGTTAGAGGGAGTGCTACTTACATATTATCTCGGTGTCTTGAGTTGGCAAGGCACCGACTGTCCAGATGGAATAGAGAAGAGGTAGGTGACATTGTTACGCAAATTGAGCAGATTGAGAACACTATTGCTTCACTCTAGGACAAGGAAGATCGTTTGGCAGTCTTCATGACTCTGACCTTATTTCACTTCGATCCAGCCTTGCTCTCCATCACTCCCTCCTCCGGCAGCAGGAGACCTATTGGAGGCAGAGGTCCCGTGTTCAGTGGATCAAGGAGGGTGATCAGAACACTAGATTCTTCCATCATGCTACCTTAAAGCGCCGAGCGGCGAATCAGATTCGGCGGCTTGTTGATGAGGAGGGCAATGTCCAGGAGAATATTGAGGCTATTGAGGACCAGCTCATTCAGTTCTTTCGCTCTCGGTGGACAGAGATCTCGGGGGTCGGGTCCCTGTGTGTTATGTACCTTCCCCCCTTATGATCACTGAGGCGAAGAACGACTGTCTCACTAGTTCTTTTCCTCTGAGGAGATTCGGGAGGCTTTATGGAACCTTGGTCCTGATAAAGCCTCGGACCTATGGGTTTTTCCTTCTTCTTTTTCACTATTGGGCTATTGTGAGACAGGATGTTCTGGCCAGCTTTTTTTTGGGGCCAACTCCCTTCCCCCTGACTGGAATCGACTCTTATAACCCGATTCCAAAACGGCCAGATCCCAGCCTCAGCATTTCCGTTCTATCAGTCTTTACCACCATATATAAGATTTGCGCTCGCCTCCTAGTTTCTCGGCTGAGAGTGGTTATTTCTCGTATTATTTCTCTAAGCAGGGGGCTTTTCTCAGTGGTCGGTGCATTTCTAATGTCCTCTTAGCCCAAGAGATGATGCATGACCTCCACAGAGCGCCTTCTCATCACTGCTTGATGGCTATAAAGATGGACATGGAAAGAGCTTATGATAGAGTGAGCTGGGAGTTCATTTAGAGCTCTTCAGGAGTTTGGGTTTGCTGAGTCTTTTATTGCCTGGATTAGGGCCTGTATTCAGCGACCGTCCTTTTCTATCATTATTAATGGTGGCTAGATGACTACTTCCATTCTGCTGTTGGTCTCAGGCAGGGCTGCCCCCTCTTACCTTTCCTGTTCATTCTTCAGTGATGCTCTTTCTAGGGCTCTACATCAGGCTCATCAGGCCTCTGCTATTGTTTCCTATAGTGTGGGTCCCAAGGGCCCTCGCTATCTCACCTGCTATTTGCTGAGATTGTATTCTGCTGGGGGCCACTGTCAGCAATGCTACAACTTTTGCTTCAGTGATTCAGTCTTACTGCAGGGCTTCTGGACAGAAAGTTAATCTAGATAATCCATGATTTGCTTCAGTCTGAAGACCAACCCTTCTTTGAGGCAGACCATTAAGCGAATATTGGGGATCTCTACTCAGGCTGATCGGCTATCTTATCTGGGTATTCCTATCACGGGAGATGGCCGCGTGTTCTGATTTCCTTGATCTTGAGCGTCGAGCCACACTCGTTTGTATGGATGGCAGGTCACGGTTATCTATGATGGCCAGGCTCAACCTTATTCGCTCTATGCACCTCTCTTCCTATCTATATTCTATCTAATGCAGCCATTCCGGTGACTTGCTTGAGACGGATGGAGAGATGGTTCAGAGACTTCCTTTGGGGATCTATGCAGGATGGTCATGGTATTCACCTGATGGCTTGGGATATTATTTGTATGCTGATTTTGGAGGGAGGACTTGGGATCCAGTCCCTCACTGTGAGAAGGGAGGCATTGACTGCTAGGCACACAACGAGATTCCTTCTTGATCCAGACTATTTATGGAGCTCATTTATCCATGCAAAGTATGGTGATTGGACCTCTTATACTTTCCCCAGTCTACTCGTGCCTACTATTTTTTCTGAAAAGAGGTGTGTCATCATGCTCTGACTATGCTATCTCGTGTCTCGTGGATGACTGGAGATGGAGCTTCTATTGATGTGCTTAGGGATACATGGTTGGCTGATCTTCCATTATCCCGTTGGCCTACCTTTGTGAGCACTGACATTACTAGTGGCATGAGAGTTACTTAATCACTCACAGTCTGGCATACCTCCCGTGTTGCTGCTCTCTTCGGGGTGGAGCTATCCCGACATATTCTTTCCATCCCTCTAATATCGAACTGTGCATTGGACATCAGACTATGGAACAGATACTTCACGTCTCGTGCTCCGATTAGGGATCTTATACAGGAGTACAGCCACAGTCTAGGCAAATGCTGCATGTCTCTTGATCTGAAAGCTTCCCATTCACCATAGAGTGCGACTGTTCATTTGGAAGCTGGCTGGGACAGCCTTCCCACTTGCTCTCTACTCTCGGGTAGGGGTATGTTGATCCAACCTACGTGCCCTTTATGCGGGCTGGAGGAGGAGACTGTGGATCATACTATTTTACTTGTGACAGAGTCAGAAGGGTCTGGCAGATAGCTGGTTATCAGTCCTGGGGGATAGCAGCGGCCCTCGTACTTCATTTATGAGGGTGATTCGGAGGACGAGCGGAGGGGCACCCGTCGGCTGTGCTCTATGCTGCTTACATTGCTCATGAGGTTTGGCTATCTCGGAATAGGCATATTTTTTTCGGATGTTAGGGACCCTCCCCACAAGATTCTTAGGACATCTCTGTCCCTCTCTGCTGAGTACATGCTCCACCAGTCAGGCATTGATGATGAACCTAGCATCTGGGATTCCCTTGCTGCCTCGGTAGCGCACCGACGTACATCTTTATCTCCTGGAACTCCCCCCTACTAGGGTATATCAAAATCAACTTTGATGGCGGTGTTTCAAAGCCGTCTGGCTGGTTCGACTTGTGTGATTTGTGGATCGGATGGGGTGATGATTGCGGCCGGTTTTGGTTCTCTTGACCTGGCAGTGCCGCTAGCTGAGTTATATGCGGCATGAGCTGGCATATCTTATGCTATCCGCACTCTGGGCATTCGCCGTCTTATTATCGAGAGGGGACTCTATTATTGTGGTGCACTGGCTCCAGCAGGACTCCGGCGACCCTCTGCCTACTAACCCTTTGTTATGTGACATCAGGACGATGCTCCAACAAGCCTATAGTGTCCAGGTTCGGCATATTTACCACAAAGCCAATTCAGCGGCTGACTGGGTTGCTTTCCGGGTTGCCCATCATTCTGGTTCGTGGATCAGGAGGCCGAGTATTTATGTCCTACGGTTCTATCTCAGATTTTGTACTCTGATATGTCGGGCTTGACTCATGCTAGACTGGTATCGCGCTGTTTGTAACCAAAAAAAAAAAAAAAAAATTGAACACAAGCATCTCAAAGTTGGTAATTTTTGATTTTCTAAATCGATATATAT
>UESW01004579.1:0-37812 GCA_900491605.1 Calamus simplicifolius | reverse complement strand
ATGGATGAATCAATCAAACATATTCAAAATGATATCTCATGGTGTATGTTATTTATAGATGATATAGTGTTAATTGATGAAACTAAATTTAGAGTAAATGTTAAGCTAGAGATTTGGAGAGAGGCTTTAAAATTTAAAGATTTTAAGATTAGTAGAACTAAAATTGAATACATAAAATGTAATTTTAGTAGAAGTAGAAATACAAATGAAGAAACGATGAAGATTGCAAGCCAAAAAATATCAAGGAGTAAAAAAATTAAGTATTTAGGATCTGTTATTCAGCAAGAGGGTGAAATAGGTGAAGATGTGAATCATAGAGTTAAAACAGAATGGATTAAGTAGAGGAGTGCTTCGGGAGTATTATATGATCGACACATTCTATTAAAATTAAAAGAAAAATTCTATAAAACTGCTATTAGGCCAACTATGTTATATGGAACAGTGCGTTCGATAATATTAAAATAACATATAAATAAATTAAGTGTAATAGAAATGCTTATGTTAAAATGGATATATGGTAAAACTTTAAAAGATAGAATTTAAAATAAATATATAAGAGAAATGATAGGAGTAGCTCTAATTGAAGATAAAATAAGAGAAAATTGATTGCGATAGTTTGGATATATACAATGTAGACCTTTAGATGCTCCAGTTAGAAAGAGTGATCTTTCAAAAATCCATAGTAAGAGTAGAGGTAGGTAGACCTAAACTAATATGGATAAAAATAATTAAAAAAAATATAACAATTTGTAATTTGAATGTCGACTTGATCCTGAATAGAGCAGAGTGGAGGAAGCAGATTCATGTAGCCGACTCCATAGAGTAAAAAAAAAAGGCTTAGATGAGTTGAATTGAGTTGAATAAATATTTTACAAATATATTATTAATAATTAAATAGAATAATATCTAATAATTTTTAGTATATATATAAATATTAAAATTATATAACTATTATTGATATTTATAGTAATATTAATACATAATATTTTATATTATAAATAAAATATTAATTTTAATAGATAATAATAGAATATTTAATAAATATTAAAATATTAATGCATATTATTAAGATAAATACTAAATATTTGTTAAATAGTCAATATTTGCATAAAAATATTAATATATTAATATAAAATTATTAAATCTATATAAATATTATAGTAAAAATAGGATAAAGTTTCTTTAGATATGGTGAAGATATGCTAGCCCACAAATAAGGAAGATTGGTAATGTCTTAAAATAGTGAAGATCCTTTGGAATCCACATCCTATTGGCCTATAAATAGCTGTGAATATTTTTCTTAATCCAAGAAGGTCTGGTGATATAGATCCTCAACCATGAGCATCAAGTGCTTCGTTATGTTCTGCTTCATTCTTGTTGGATTATTTTCTCTCAATCAATGTAGAGTTGTAGAGAGGATGGATGAGAGGACTGAAATGTCTTCACCATGTTACAGAAGGCCTGGAGGTGGGTGGTGCTGTGCACTTAAACCTCAGCCAGCACCATGTTATGATACAGAGCAGAGTTGCTTGATAGATTGCCATTTTTATCCCAAGCGCCAAGAAGCACCAGCAAACTTTTACATTCCATGAGCTCAAGAACATGTGCTTGTTCTCATGAACAATAATCCATGTAAGCATATGCTTCACATGCATTTCTTAAAAATAATAATGGTCTTGCATATTATTTTTTGTCTCTTTGTTAAAAAAAATCATTATGCGATTGTTTGAGGGCTAATAGCATCCTAAGAATCTTCATCACATATTTTGATTGTCTTCATCAAACCAGATCACTGAAAGTATTCATTAAATTAACTATAAAAAAATTTTATTTCAAAAATTTTAATCAAATCATATTGTAGAGGGTGTTCATCAAATTACATATCAAACAATTTTCACAAAAAAATCTCCATCAAATTATTTGAGAATCAACATCAATCTCAGAAACCTTCGTAAATTATTTACAGAATTTTTTTTAATCTTTTCATAAAAAAATATTTTTAGAAATAATTTTTAAAATGATAATTTATAAAAGCGTGAAATATTGAATTTTAAAATACTGGATATCAAATTTTAAACTACCCGGACGAAACGCAGCTTAAATGATGACGATATATTCGAGAACAAACGACGTCACGTTCCTCTCGCACGCTCATCGAATCCTGCCTCACAAAATTTGTCAGGACACGGCAAGTCTTACATTTTAGTAGAATGTAAAGAACCAAAACCCCAAGCTTTAATCCCGCCTTCCCCACCTCCTCCTCCACCGCCGCCCATGTCCGAGGAGGCCAAGCCCGGCCTCCATCCCCGCTCCACTCCAGCGCCGGCACTCGCTCCGGTTACAGTGCTGTAGCTGGAACTGCACTGGTTCTTTTGGGACGTAGGGCAATGGAACCCGTGAGGGCGATTACCTCTTTGGGCATGATCAGGGATGCGACAAGAAGATTGGGATAGATAGCTACGGGATTCCTATCTAACTAACAAAAGTCAGGGCAGTCGGTCAATTTCGGTTGCAGGTGGAGCCGTCAACGGCTAAAAGATCGGTTTTTTTATATGATGTCCACGGCGAGAAAGCTGATGAGAGGAGGGAGGAGAGCTATGGTTATGTGAATCCAAGTGATCCTTATGGTAGGCACTACTATATACAAGCAGTCCCTTTCCGTTTAAGTAAGTCCAAATCAGCACAAGGTTTCCAAAGAGAAAGTGTAGCATGATCAGATGAACGCCAGCAATACGTACCTATATAATTTATGCCAATGTTTATTATATTTGCTTCTTGGTTTAATCTGGTGCTTCAAGAAATTAATGTTGTTTTTTGCTCGATTTCTATAATGTGTCTTTAGGATATAGTATTCGTCATCATATGATGAGAGGAAAATTTATTTCGGAGCCTGAGCTATGGTTATGAGATCGAGCTAGGCACAATCATGAGCAGCCGCTACATGTTGAGACTGAGACTCCTGAGCAACCTTGGTCTCAGAAACTCAATTAACATAATGACTACCAGGACTCGGTTTCATGGGTGAGCATGCGGTCTTCTCTGTGGATATAAACTGGTTCAAATGAACAATGTTTGCTGTTATAATTGTTCTGAGTTGTTGTGAATTCAGTCTTGCTTGCATCGAAAGTCCGTCCTGGCCTGTTTCATGGATGGTATCATTTGGAGGTCTAAACTGTGCATATGGAAGGCACTCCTATAAACAGGTCCATTGTGAACCTTTCAAGCCATCATGGTCTAGAAATCTAGGTTACTGTGAATTCTATGAGAAGGTTCCTTAGAAGTCCATCTGTGTGAGCATTGAACGTTGACCTTTTATGTAATATGATACTTATATATACTTGCATGTGTTCTATATATGGCATACGTACGTTTTGGTCCTTATTATTTGAATTCAATCTCCAGATGCTTTTGATCGACTTTGTTTTGGTCCTACAGTTTACATGCAGATTTGATGATATTAATCATGTTTATTCAGATATTCTTTACAAAGTATTGGATTACATGTCCTTTTAAGTTAAAAAGAAGAAGAAGAATTGTGTGTGCAATGCATTAATTTAGACTGACCATTTTCATTCTTGCAAAATTGTCCCCACGTTATATTTTTTTTTTTCACAGTGTGTTAGCTCAGATGGCAACCCAAGAGGAAGGGTGAATTGGGTTCTTAAAAAAATTTACACTTAAAAATAATTACACAAGATTAATGTGCACAAGTAAGTGATGCAATAAATGATGAACACTATGTAGAAGAGAGAGAGAGCAAAAAGCACGACAAACACATAAGATTTTATAGTAGTTCAGTGTTAGCCATACCTACGTCCACTTCCAAGCAACTCTTGAGTCCACACTATAATTACCCTGATTACAGTGAGTTATTTTGCAAGATCACAACTCGAACTTGTTGTTTTACATCGGGATCGCAATGAACCCAGCTGTTTTACAGGTTCACCAGCACAAAACCTAACGTAAGCTACTCTTAGCTTACCCCGAGGTCAACTACCTTAACTAATTCAATCCCCCTGGTTAAATTAGAAAACAAACACTTCAAATATAAGTTTGCAGCAAATTAAAAGCTCCTCAAATGAGCAAATAAGCAATATGAATAAATGAATGAAAAAGCCTATTTTGAAGTGACGTGAAGTTGAGCTTTTCTTCTTTTCTTCTCTTCTGAATGGGCTATCAAGATTTGAACTCCGATTCTTGAACAAGGCTCGGGGAAGAAAAGTTGAAGATTAGGGATTTTGCTTTTCTTCTTCAAAACATTGGAAATCCTTTGAATTTGATCTTGAGAGGCTTTTGGATTTCTTTTCTATCTCTCAATAACAATTAGGCTTTTACTCAGAGAACTTCTTTGGGATTTTTTGATTTTTCTCTTATCTCTCTCATTCTTCTTTTGAAACGGATGAAGCCTCCTTTTATAATCCTTCTTAATCCAAGATTAGGTGAGAAATAGCCGTTGAAATGTACTTGGATTACTTCCTCACGCAAAGAAATAGATCCGTTGGAGGTTAGGTGACAAAATATTACCATTGGAATCAACTCTGATATATTGAAAAATCAATTCTGACATGTTGGAGTCGACTCCAACTTTTAGGTGTCGGCTCTAAGTCGAGTTTCCAAAAATAGTAACAAAAAAATCCGTCGTGGAGTCGCTCTGAGAAACTGTGGTATCGGCTCAACGCGATCTGGAGTCGGCTCTAATCTCCGAGGGTATCGGCTCTGAAAATATCCCGAAAAACATAGTCTCTGTTCTCATGTTAGAGTCGGCTCTAACTTTCCAGGTGTCGACTCTAAATTTTCAGGTGTCGACTCTAAAATTTCAGGTGTCGACTCTAAACTATGCCGAAAGTTAAACTATTTTGACACTCTCTGGAGTCGGCTTTAGTAATCTGGGGTGTCGGCTCCAAGTTCTGAACTTTAACATATTCCATTAAAATTGATTCAAACTGATTTTCTATATAAAGTTTTGAATGATTTACCTTTCTAAATCCCTGAAACATATGTCAATTACATTAGTAACACAAGGAATATACTCATGGCTTTTGTTAATCATCAAAATCAATAAGTGGTCAACAATCTCCCCCTTTTTGATGATGACAAAAATATTGAGTATATGCATAATCAATTAATAAAATTATTGAAATGAATATCCTCTCATAGTTAAGCTCCCTCTTAATGAGGTAGCTCCTCCTATGCATGTGCATACAAAGTTCATTTAAATTCCATGCGTATACATTCTTTTTCTTCACGCATATTTAAATTCCATTTAACATGGATTCCATAGTTCCATGCATATATAAGTACATATACATATTTAAATTCCATTTAACATTGATTCCATAGTTCCATGCATATATAAGTACATACTCTTTATTTGCCCTATGCATATACATAAACACTCTTCTCCCCCTTTTTTGTTATCAACAAAAAGGTTAAGAAGAGCGTGCATCTATCTTGAATCAATATCAAAATATGTCACTACATCAAAATACAAACATAAGAATTGAGTAACTCAAAGTTTAAAAATTTAAGTAACAAAATTAACTTCGTATTGCATTCATTGAGTACAAAGTCATTATATCAAAATATTCATTAAGTCATTACAAACTATATCATCCACATTGTATCAAAATATCAAAATACATCATTAATCCTAATTACAAACTAAAGACTAATGAAAGCTTGAAATTGACAAGATTGAAGTTGAATTGGCTAGGAAATAGATCATCTCAAAATCCTTTTGAGTTCTTCTATATCTGTCCCATCCCTTTCTCTTGAATTTTCATAAAATTATTTAACATTTTCTCAACCAAGGCAGCTGCAACTGAAACTTTCTCCTAAGTTATGCATTGCATCTAAAATAAGTATTAGAGTCACCTCCTATATCCTTGATTTTATCAAATATCATCTTTAAATCTGACATCAAGGTAACTGAAGATGAGCTCAGTGATGACTCAATCTTACTGACTTTATCTTCCAAAGAGTAGAAAAGCTGCCTGAATCCCATAAGTTGATTTTCAATCTCATTCTTCATCTTGATTTCATGATTTACAAATAATTCTTTAAGTTGCTCCAACTGACTCTCAGAAAATCTAGTGGATACCTGAGTAAAGGATGTAGGGGCTGGTGCCGAAGCTAGTGGTGCAGAACTGCTAGGACCTGGCGAAGAGTGTATCATTGATGGTCCTACCACTGATGGACCAGGGGCCGCAGTCTCAACCTCAGCTGCTCTATCATCCATGTGCCCTTTCCTTTTCCAATGTCCATTAACCTTCACAAAGCCCATACGGTGTAAAGTTGATCTATTGTAGTAATATGTATGTTTAAGACTCTTCATTGGCTCATTGTCTAATATATTCACTCCTTGACTCTGAAATGCCATTGTCAAAATCATTCCATAAGGTAGTGTGGATCTTTTCTTACAACATGCCTCTGCCATATATCCAATCATCATGCCTGGTAGTTTATAGGCTGATCGGTAACTACACAGTCCATTACAACTACGTCCCTCTCGGACACATACTCGAACCTTCAAGTCTTGGGGAATAAAATTCTACTACAAATGTTATGCAAAAGCCTCAGTTCTAGGGGTAACTGATTAGCCCTAACTTCCTCAAATTCTTCCACATCTCTACCAAGGATTCTAGACAATGCATCACCTCTCTCACTGTGAGAGTTGGCAATCAGACCAATAGCAGGTATCTTCAACAAATTTCCTAAAATCTCTGAAGTCAAATTTATTCTCATTCCTCTGACATGACTAACAATACCTCCATCTCCTCTAGTCAAATTGAGATAAAAATCCTTTACTAAAGCAGGGTAGGTGGGAACATCTAAGGAACATACCTTTTTCCAACCCATCTCTTTGATTTGTCTTCCAAGAGTGAAACCTTCTGCTTCAAAGAAACCGAAATCCACTTGTCTACCCATTGTAATAACTTTCCCAGCTAGGAGATCTACTTGTGGTGAGGATGGACCAGGGATAGCACTCAGAGTAGAGGATGACGATGTAGAGGATGAGCTGGGCGACGCTTATCTTGCCGGATACCTCGCCGTCCTTTTTCCCATCATCACGGTTGCTCCAAAGACTAATCTGTGGCGTTTAGGTGCCATTGGGTGCTAGGAAGAGATGAATTAGAAGGATTCTAGGATTTGGAAGAAGTAGAGAATGTTTTGAAAGAGTTTAGAGTCGATTGGGGATGAAGAGTGTCGACTCTGCCCTAATAAAGTCAACCTGGGACCACAAGGTATCGGCTCCCACAAAGCGAGGTGTCGACTCCAAGTCGCTAACACAGTCAGCGCCCGAAATAGAGTTGGCTCCACAAAGGCGGGTGTCGGCTCCAAAGTCACAGACAGAGAGCAACACAGACAGGTGTCAACTCCACCAATAGTGGTGTTGACTCCAAGACATTTCAGTGAAAAATGAGAGTTTCAAAGAATCTGAAACTTGTCAAGATAATCATTAAATTTTGGATAAGTCTTCCTTAGAATGTGGTGAATCAAATGGTTCAAATATCTAGATAAGTTTTCTTAGAATCACAAGAAAGTTTTCAAGAAAATGAATGAATTCTAGATAGTCATTCCTAGGAGATTTAAAATCATTCCAATGGATCACAAACTCCTAATTCTCCTCTAAGATAACAAAATCTCTCTTCACTTAAGAGTTTTGTAAATATGTCAGCTAATTGTTCATCAGTACATACATAATCGAGACAACATCATTATTAGTTACAGGTTCTCTAATGAAATGATGTCTTATTTCTATGTGCTTAGTTCTTGAGTGTTGAATAGGATTTTTAGATAAATTTATTGCACTTGTGTTATCACATCTAATTGGTGTTTTATCAGGTGTTATACCATAATCTTCAAGTTGTTACTTAATCCAAAGGATTTGAGCACAACAACCTTCAGCTGCAACATATTCAACTTCAGCAGTTGATAATGGAACCAAATTTTGCTTTTTGCTAAACAAGAGATTAAGTTACTACCTAAAAATTGGCATGCACCACTTATACTTTTCTATCTAATTTATAACCAGCAAAATCAGAATCAGAATATGCAATTAAATTTAATGTTGAGTCTCTAGAGTACATAATCCTACATTTTTAGTTCCATTTAAATATCTTAGAATTCTTTTTACAGCAATTAAGTGAGATTCTTTAGGTTCAGACTGATATCTAGCACATAAGCATACAATAAACATAATATCAGGTCTACTTGCTGTTAAATAAAGTAGTGAACTGATCATACCTCTATAATATTTTTAATCAATTTGCTTACCATCTTCATCTTTATCTAGTTTGCATGAAGGATTCATAGGAGTTCCAAGAGGTTTAACTGATTCCATACCAAACTTCTTGAGAATTTCTTTAGTGTACTTTGTTTGGTTGATGAAAATCCCCTCTCTTTCTTGTTTGATTTGAAGTTCAAGGAAGAAGTTTAGTTCTCCCATCATGCTCATCTCAAATTCTCCTTGCATTAACTTTGCAAATTCTTGACAAAGAGATTGTTAGTAGCACCGAATACAGTGTCATCTACATAGATTTATACTACCAATAAATTTTTATCTTGTCTTTTCAAAAATAGGGTTTTATCAATATTTCCTCTAAAAAATCATTTTCAATTAGAAATTTACTTAGCCTATCATACCAAGCTCTAGGTGCTTATTTTAAACCATAAAGTGCTTTGTGTAGTTTAAAAACATGATTTGAAAATTCATGATCTTTGAAACCAGGTGGTTGTTCAATAAAAACTTTCTCATTTATAAAACCGTTTAAAAATGCACTTTTCACATCCATTTGAAATAAGTTGATGTTCATATGACATGCAAATGCGAGTAACAACCTAATTGCCTCTAATCTAGCAATAGGTGTAAAAGTTTCATCAAAATCAATTCCTTCCTCATGATTATATCCTTTTGCAATTAATCTTGCTTTATTTTTAATTACAATAATGCCATTTTCATCTAATTTATTTCTAAATACCCATTTAGATCCTATAACAGAATGACCTTTAGGTCTATCAACTAGGGTCCATACTTTATTCCTAGTAAATTGATTTAATTCTTCTTGCATAGCTAACATCCAATTACTATCTTTTTCAGCTTCCTTAATAGTTTTAGGTCTATATGAGATACAAATGCAAGATTATTATTGATATTTCTTATTGATGATCTAGTTCTTATACCTTGAGATGGATCACCTATGATTAAGTCCTTTGGATAACCATAAGCATATCTCCAGTCTCTAGGTAGATCTACATCATTATGAGTAGTATCAATACCATCATCCTTAGGTTCTGGTTCATAATCTGAAGATACATCTACATTCAATTTTTCAATATCTCTTTCAAGCAAATTTGTATCTTCCTCATCATCTACCTTTTTAGAACTTGATGCTAAAGACTCATCAAATATTACATGAATTGATTCTTACAATTAAGTATTTCTTATTAAATACTCTATAAGCTTTGCTAGAAGTGAAATATCCTAAGAATATATCTTCATCAGATTTTGCATCAAACTTTCCAAGATTGTCTTTACCGTTATTATGAATGAAATATCGACAACCAAATGCATGAAAGTAACTAATGTTGGGTTTCCTATTATGCCATAATTCATAGGGAGTTTTCTTAAGGATTTATCTAATTAAGGCTCTATTTAGGATGTAACATGCCGTGTTTATAGCTTCCGCCTAGAAATACTTTGGGAGTTGGCTTTCACATAGCATGGTACGGGCCATGTCTTCTAGAGTTTTATTTTTTCTTTTACAACTCCATTTTATTGAGGTGTTCTAGGTGTAGAAAAGTTATGATGAATGTTATTTTTAATGCAAAAACTTTCAAATAAATGATTTTTAAATTCAATTCCATGATCACTTCTAAGAGACACTATGGTGTTGTTTTTCTCATTGTGACTTTCTTGAAGAATTTCAGAAATATAGGGAAAGTCTCATCTTTGTGAGCTAAAAATAATACCCAAGTGAATCTAGAATAATCATCTACTATCACAAGACCATATCTCTTCCCTTCTAGACTAGTGGTTCTAGTAGGTCCAAAAAGGTCCATATCAAGTAGCTCGAGTGGCCTAGTAGTGGTAACAATATTTTTAGATTTGAAAGAATTCCTAGTTTGTTTTCTAAATTGACATGCATCATAAATTCTATTGTTTTCAAAATCTAGTTTTGAAGTCCTTTAACTAAATCTATTCTAAGCAATTTTGAAATTAAGTGTGTGCTTCCATAACCTAGTCTACGATGCCATAGCCATCCAATCTCATTTACCTTAACATTATCAGCAATTAAGCAATGGTTACTTGTAGACAAATTGTCTAAATTAATTAAGTATACATTGTCATTTCTATTTTTAATAAATATAATGCTATTGTCAATGGGATTTGATACAGTGCAAATAGAAGCTTCAAAGGAAACTTTAAAACCTTTATCACACAGTTGGCTAATGCTAATTAAATTATGTTTTAAACCATATACATATAAAATATTTTCAATAAAAATGGATGGAGTGATCTAAATTTTACCAAAGCCTATAATTTGGCCTTGCCATTATCTCCAAAAGTTACAACTCTTCTTCTTTTATCTTCAAGGGTGATGAATTGCTCCTTGTCACCCATCATGTGTCTTGAGCAGCTGCTATCAAGATACCATTTTCTTTTTAATTCTTTGACCGCAAGACACTCCTTCAATGCAATCATATCTTTTGTTTAGGTACCCAAGCCTTCTTGGGTCCTTCATGGTTAGTAGCAATAAACACCATTTCTTTTGGAACCCATATCTTTTTACCTTTATGACTTATATTCTTATGAGACATTTTGTAATTACATTAATAAGATTTATGTTCCTTTTTGTTACAGTGATAACATGAAATATCATTTTTGATTGGTTTCTTTATAAAAAAATTGTTGACATATTTTTATTTCATATGTGCTCTATATCCTAAACCAGCTTTGTCAAAAATAACTCTTTGATTGTTCAAAAGTAGATTAAGCTTTTCTGAGCTATTTATAAATTTATCAACAATATTCTTATATTTTTTTAATTTTTTCTTCAAATTAAGATTTTTATTAGAAATTGATTCCTTTTCCTTTAGTGTTTTTTCCTTTTCAGATTTTAGATTTTTAATTTCAAGAACAAATTTATTATTCTTTTTTAGAAGCTCTAAGTTTTTAGTTTTCAAAGTTTTATTTTTGGTTCTCAAAATCTTGAAATCACTAACTAATTCATTAAAAGCATCATATAATTCATCAAAAGTAAAATCATCATTGGGGGTTTCAGAATTTACCTTACTTTCATCATTTGCCATGAAGCATATGTTGGCAACTTCTTTTTAATTTCTTCAGATGAAGATTCCTCACTGTCGCTTCAAGTTGCAACATAAGCTTTCTTCTTCTTTTTGTACCCCTTCTTTAGTTGAGGACATTCTAATCTAAAATGTCATGGTTTCTTGCATTCATAACATGTCAAGGGTTCTTTTTCCTTATCCTTGTCTTTTTTTCTTTCTCCTTCCATCTTAATTTTAGGTTTTCTCTTGTGGAAGGGTCTCCTTCTTTGCATGAATTTTCTAAACTTCTTTGCAAGGAGAGCTGTCTCATCATCGTCTTCATCTTCTTCGCTACTGCTCTTTTCATTTTCTGCAGCTTTAAGTGCTATTATCCTTTTCTTCTTCACATCTTCCTCTTGATATTGCTTCATTGTAAGCTCATGGGTCATAAGGGATCCAAGTAGCTCCTCCAAAGGTAGAACATTTAAGTCTTTGGCTTCTTAGATTGCTGTCACTTTGGCTTCCCATGTTCTTGGAAGAGACTTAAGAATTTTTTGCACTAATTCAGAGTTAGTATAAGTCTTACCAAGACTTTTTAATCCATTAACTATATCAGTAAATCTAGTATACATGCATGTAATTGATTCATTTTGATCAATGCTGAAAAGTTCATATTTGTGCACCAAAATGTTAATTTTTGATTCCTTAACTTGGTTGGTACCTTCATGAGTAACTTCCAACCTATGCCATATTTTTTGGCTGAGATGCAAGTGGATATTCTATTGAATTCATTTGCATCCATGGCTTTGGCATTAAGCTGAGCCATTTTCCTATCATTTTCATTGCAATCCCTTTCGGGCTTAGGAACAATAGATCCATTTACTATGTGTGTGGGAGTACTAGGACCATTGATAATGACACTGCATAATTCATAGTCCATCTGTGTGAGCATTGAATGTTGACCTTTTATGTAATATGCTACTTATATATACTTGTATGTGTTCAATATATGGCATACGTTTTGGTCCTTATTTGAATTCAATCTCCAAGATGCTTTTGACTTTGTTTTAGTCCTACAGTTTACATGCAGATTTGATGATATTAATCATGTTTATTCAGATATTCTTTACAGAGAATTGGATTACATGTCCTTTTAAGTTAAAAGAAGAAGAAGAATTGTGTGTGCAATGCATTAATTTAGACCGACCATTTTCATTCTTGCAAAATTGTCCCCACATTATAATTTTTTTTTTCACTATGTGTTGGCCCAGATGGCAACCCAAGAGGGAGGGGTGAATTGGGTTCTTTAAAAAATTTTACACTTAAAACCAATTACACAAGATTAATGTGCACAAGTGAAGTAATGCAATAAATGATGAACACTATGTAGAAGAGAGAAAGAGAGAGAAAAAAAGCATGACAAACACACAAGATTTTATAGTGGTTCGGTGTTAGCCATACCTACGTCCACTCCCAAGCAACTCTTGGGTCCACACTATAATCACCCTGATTACAGCTGAGTTGTTTTGCAAGATCACAACTCGAACTTGTTGTTTTACACCGGGGTCACAACGAACCCAGCTGGTTTTCACAAGTTCACCAGCACAAAACCTAATGTAAGCTACTCTTAACTTACCCCGAGGTCAACTACCTCAACTAATTCAATCCTCCTGGTTAAATTAGAAAAAAAAACATCAATATAAGTTTACAGCAAATTAAAAGCTCCTCAAATGAGCAAATAAGCAATATGAATAAATGAGAATGGAAAAGCCTGTTTTGAAGCGATGTGATGTTGAGCTTTTCTTCTTTTCTTCTTATCCTCTTCTCTTCTGAATGGGCTATCAAGATTTGAACTCCGATTCTTGAACAAGGCTCAGGAAAGAAAAAGGTTGAAGATTAGGGATTTTGCTCTTCTTCTTTAAAATGTTGGAAATCCTTTAAATTTGATCTTGAGAGGCTTTTGGATTTCTCTTCTATCTCTCAATAACAATTAGGCTTTTACTTAGAGAACTTCTTCTTTGGGATTTCTTGATTTTTCTCTTATCTCTCTTGTTCTTCTTTTTGAAACGGACGAAGCCTCCTTTTATAATTTTTCTTAATCCAAGATTAGGTGAGAAATAGCCGTTGAAATGTACTTGGATTACTTCCTTACGCAAAGAATAGATCCGTTGGAGGTTAGGTGAAAAAATATTACCATTGGAATCGACTCTGACAGATTTGAAAATTGATTCTGACATGTTAGAGTCGGCTCCAACTTTTTAGGTGTTGGCTCTAAGTCGAGTTTTCAAAAATAGTAAGAAAAAAATCCATCATGGAGTCGGCTCCGAGAAACTATGGTGTCGGCTCAACGCGATCTGGAGTCGGCTCTAATCTCTGAGGGTGTCGGCTCCGAAAATGTCCCAAAAAATATAGTCTCTGTTCTCAGGTTAGAGTTGGCTCTAACTTTCCAGGTGTCGACTCTAAATTTTTAGGTATCGACTCTAAAGTTTCAGGTGTCGACTCTAAACCATGCTGTTGACCCAATTATTGATTTTCATGATTAACAAAAGACATGAGTATATTTACTATGTTTCTAATAGATTTAATAAGTGTTTTAGGGATTAAAAATGTTTAATCAATCAAAAGGAATAAAGGAATAAGTTTTAAATCAAAATTTAAAGGAATTTTTCAAAGTTCAGAACTTAGAGTCGACATCCAAATAGTCAGGATCCGACCCCAAGACGTATCAGAAGATTTCTGGATTTTTGGCACGGTCCGGAGTTGACACCCAGAGTTTCGGAGCCAACTCCAACCTGAGATACAGAGAAGTGCATTTTGTTTCAGTTTTCAAAGCCGACACCTAGAATTCGGGAGCCGACACCTGAGAGTTCGGGAGCCAACACTTCGGGAGCCAACACCTGAGTTTCTAGAGCCGACTCTAACCTGAGAATAGAGAACGTGTTTTTATGGACATTTCTGGAGCCGACACTCTTGGATTCCGAAGACGACTTCCGAAAGTGATGAGCCGACACTTAACTTTCTCGAAGCCAACTCCTCAACAACTTTTTGTTTGCTATTTTTGGACACCCGATCTGGAGCCGATACCTGAAAAGTTGGAGCCGACTCCAACCTGTCAGGAACGGATTTTTAATTGTTAGAACGGTCTCCAACGGTAATATTTTTTCCATCTAATATCTAACGGCTATTTTTCTTTGTGTGTAGAAGTATTCAAGCATCTCATAACGACTATATTTCCACCTAAACTTAGATTAAGAGATCTATAAAAAGGGAAAACCGTTCGTTTGAGAAAAAGAAGAAAAGAGAGACTAGAGACTGAAAAAATCCAAATAATCTTGAGAAAGAAAGCAAAGAGGAAAGACTCAGAGCTCAAATCCATAAATCCCAGAAAGTTCAAAGAGAAATCCACAAGCTTCTTAAGATCAAGTCAAGGAGATTTCCAACGTTAGAAGAAAAAAGCAAAAGCCCCAAATCCTCAACTTCTCAACTGCAATTTTTAGTGAAGAATCTAAGCTGAGGCCCTGATTCAATCTTTCAAAGAGAAGAGAAAAAGAAGAAAAGAAGAAAAGCTTGCTTTCAAAATGCTTCTATTAGGCTTTCCTATCCTTGTTTATTTATTTGCATATTTGCTCATTTAAGGAGCTGTTTTGTATTCTAAACTCTATTTTCTATTTGTGTTTGCTAATTCAATCAGGGGATTAAAATAGTGGAGGTAGTATACCTCGGGACAAGCTAAGGATATCTTGTGGTTGGGTTTTATGCTGGTAAGCCCAGTAAAACCAGCTGGGTTCATTGTGATCCCAGGAAAACAACAAGTTTTGAGTTGTGAGCTTGTAAAACAACTCGGCTGTAATCAAGTGGATTATAGTATGGGCCCAAGTGCTACTTGAGAGTGGGCGTAGGTGTTGGATACACCGAAGCACTATAAAATCTTTATGTTTTCCGTGCTTTGTCTCTCTCTCTCTCTTCTATATCATTATTTGTGCTTAGCATTTATCTTGCACTCAATCTCTTTTATTTCAAAGCACATAGTTTTAACGAGCTAAAGTTTTTAAGAACCCAATTCATCCTCCCCTCTTGGGTTACCATCTGGGCCAACAATTGGTATCAGAGCTTATTCTTGTTGTTTATTTGATCAAACGATTAAGAGCTAAAGATCTAAATGGCAGCTCAAGCTGGATCTTCATTTGGTGAAGGTCATTCTACAAATAGACCTTCTTTATTTAATGGTTCAAACTATTCTTACTGGAATGCTAGAATGAGAATCTTTATCCAAGCTTTAGATTATGAACTTTGGAGTGTAATCACTAATGGACCAAGCACACCCACACACTTAGTAGATGGTTCAATAGTTCCTAAACCCGAAAGGGTTGAAATGAGAACGATAGGAAAATGGCTCAGCTCAATGCTAAGGCCATGAATGTCTTATATTGTGCTTTAGATGCTAATGAGTTTAATAGAATTTCTACATGTATTTCCGCAAAAGAAATTTAGGATAGATTAGAAGTTACCCATGAGGGTACTAATCAAGTCAAAGAATCAAAGATTAATATTCTTGTTCATAAATATGAATTGTTTAGTATGGACAAACTGAATCTATAACCTGCATGTATACAAGATTTACTGATATTGTGAATGGTTTAAAGAGTCTTGCAAGACCTATACTAACTCTGAATTGGTTCGTAAAATTCTTAGGTCTCTTCCAAGGTCATGGGAAGCAAAAGTGACTATAATCCAAGAAGCCAAGAACCTCAATACCTACCTTTGGAGGAGCTACTTGGATCGTTGATGACCCACGAGTTGACCATGAAACAACATCAAGAGGAAGAGGTCAAGAAGAAGAAAATAATTGTTCTCAAAGCTGCAGAAATTGAAAAGAGCAGCAGTGATGAAGAAGATGAAGATGATGATGAGACAGCTCTTCTTGCTAGAAAGTTTAGGAAATTTATGCAAAGAAGAAGACCATTCCATAAGAAAAAGTATGGAACAAAAATGGATGAAGAAAAGGAGAAAGAGAAGGACAAGGACAAAGAGAAAGACCCCCTCATATGCTATGAATGTAAGAAACTGGGCACTTTAGATATGACTGTCCTTAATTGAAGAAAGCCTCCAAAAAGAAGAAGAAGGCTTATGTTGCAACATGGAGCGACAGCGAAGAATCCTCATCCGAGGAAGAACAAAAGGAAGTTGCAAACGTTTGCTTTATGGCAAAAGAAGATGATGAGGTTAGTACTGAAACTCATGACTTTACTTTTGAAGAATTATTTGATGCATTTAATGAATTAGTTGATGATTTCAAAGTTTTGAAAAAGAAAAGCAAATCTTTGAGAAATGAAAATTTAAATCTTATCAAAGAAAAGACAAACTAATTTATGAAGTTGAAAAACTAAAATCTGAAAATGAAATTTGATAAAAGAAAGAGAATCAATTCCCAATGAAAATGTTAGTTTAAAGAAGGAAGTTGATAAATATAAAAATATAGTTGATAAATTTACATATAGTTCTGAAAAACTTAATTTGCTATTAAGTAATCAAAGAGCTGTATTTGATAAGCTGGATTAGGTTATAGGCCTAATAAGAAACAAAAGTATGTTAAAAATTTCTTTAGAAAGGAAGAGAAAATGATGTTTCATGTTATTGCTGTAACAAGAAAGGACATAAATCATATGAATGCAATCTCAGAAAAATTAACAAGAATTTAAATATAAAAGGAAAGAAAGTATGGGTTCCAAAAGGAACAATCTTTACTGCTACTAACCATGAAGGACCCAAGAAAGCTTGGGTACCTAACAGAAAGTTTGATCACTTTGCAGGAGTGTCTTGTGGCCAAAAGATCAAAAAAAGTGGTATCTTGATAGCGGCTGCTCAAGGCACATGACGGGTGACAAGGATCAATTCATCACCCTTGAGGATAAAAGAGGAGTAGTAACCTTCGAAGATAATGCAAAGGCCATGATTATGGGCTTTGGTAAAATTCAGATAACTCCCTCCTCTTTTATCGAAAATGTTCTTTATGTAGATGGTTTAAAGCATAATTTAATTAGTATTAGTCAATTATGTGATAAAGGTTTCAAAGTTTCATTTGAAGCTTCTATCTGCACTGTTTCTAATCCCATTAACAATAGCATTATATTTATTGAAAGTAGAAATGATGTATACTTAATTGATTTAGACAATTGTCTACTAGTAATCATTGTCTAGTTGATAATAATGCTAATGTAAATGAGATTGGATGATTGTGGCATCGTAGATTAGGTCATGCAAGCACACACCTAATTTCAAAATTAATTAGAATGGATTTAGTTAAAGGACTTCCAAAGTTAGATTTTGAAAATAACAGAATTTGTGATGCATGTCAATTTGGAAAACAAACTAGAAACTCTTTCAAATCTAAAAATGTTGTTTCCACTTCTAGGCCACTAGAGCTACTTCACATGGACCTTTTGGACCTACTAGAACCACTAGTAGGAGGAAAGAAATATGGTCTTGTGATAGTAGATGATTATTCTAGATTCACTTGGGTATTGTTTTTGGCTCACAAGGATGAGACTTTCTCAATATTTCTAAAATTTTCAAGAAAGTCACTAATGAGAAAAACAACACCATAGTGTCTCTTAGAAGTGATCATGGCACAAAATTTAAAAATCACTTATTTAAAAATTTCTGCACTGAACATGGCATTCATCATAATTTTTCTGCACCTAGACACACAGCAAAATGGAGTTGTAGAAAGAAAGAATAGAACTTTAGAAGACATGGCCCGTACCATGCTATGTGAAAGCAACCTTCCAAAATACTTTTGGGCGGAAGCTATAAACACGCATGTTACATCCTTAATAGAGCTTTAATTAGGCCAATTCTTAAGAAAACTCTTATGAATTATGGAATAATAGAAAACCAACATTAGTTATTTTCATGCATTTGGTTGTAAATGTTTCATTCATAATAATGGTAAAAGATAATCTTAGAAAAATTTGATGCAAAATCTGATGAAGGCATATTCTTAGGATATTCAACAACTAGTAAAGCCTATATTTAACAAGAAATCATTAATTGTAGAAGAATCTATTCATGTAGTCTTTGATGAGTCTTTAGCATCAAGTTCAGAAAGATTGATGATGAGGAAGATACAAATTTGCTAGAAAGAGATATTGAAAAATTAAATATAGATGTATCTTCAGATCATGAACAAGAAGCTAAAGATGATGATTCACCTAGGGTTGATGTTATTGATACTAATCATAATGAGGTAGATCTTCCTAGAGATTGGAGATATGCCTATGGTCATCCAAAGGAATTGATTATAGGTGATCCATCTCAAGGTGTAAGAACTAGATCATCTATGAAAATATCAATAATCATCTTGCATTTGTATCTCAAATTGAACCTAAAACTATTGAAGAAGCTGAAAAAGATAGTAATGGATGCTAGCTATGCAAGAAGAATTAAATCAATTTACTAGGAATAATGTATGGTCCTTAGTTGATAGACCTAAAGGTCATTCAGTTATAGGATCTAAATGGGTATTTAGAAATAAATTAGATGAAAATGGCATAGTAATTAGAAATAAAGCTAGATTAGTTGCAAAAGGATATAATCAAGAAGGAATTGATTTTGATGAAACTTTTGCACCTGTAGCTAGATTAGAGGCAATTAGATTATTACTTGCATTTGCATGTCATATGAATATCAATTTATTTCAAATGGATGTTAAAAGTGCATTTTTAAATGGTTTTATAAATGAGAAGTTTTTGTAGAACAACCACCTGGTTTTGAAGATCATGAATTTCAAACATGTTTTTAAATTACACAAAGCACTATATGGTTTAAAACAAGCACCTAGAGCTTGGTATGATAGGTTAAGCAAATTTCTAATTGAAAATGATTTTACTAGAGGAAATGTAGATAAAACCTATTTTTGAAAAGAAAAGATAAAGATTTATTAGTAGTACAAATATATGTAGATGATATTGTATTCGGTGCTACTAACAATCTTCTATGTCAAGAATTTGCTAAGCTAATGCAGGGTGAATTCGAGATGAGCATGATGGGAGAACTCAATTTCTTCCTAGGACTTCAAATCAAACAAAGCAAAGAGGGGATTTTCATCAACCAAACAAAGTACACAAAGGAAATTCTCAAGAAGTTTGGAATGGAATCAATCAAACCCCTTGGAACACCTATGAGTCCTTCATGCAAATTAGACAAAGATGAAGATGGTAAGAAAGTTGATCAAAAGCACTATAGAGGTATGATCGGATCTCTACTTTACTTAACTGCAAGTAGACCTGATATCATGTTTGCTGTTTGTTTATGTGCTAGATTTCAATCAGAACCTAAAGAATCTCATTTAATTGCTGTAAAAAGAATACTAAGATATCTAAGTGGAACTAAAAATGTAGGATTATGGTATTCTAGAGACTCAACATTAAATTTGATTGCATATTCTGATTCTGACTATGCTGGATGTAAACTAGATAGAAAAGTACAAGTGGTGCATGTCAATTTTTAGGAAGTAACTTAATCTCTTGGTTTAGCAAAAAGCAAAATTCGGTTGCATTATCTACTGCTGAAGCAGAATATGTTGCAGCTGGAAGTTGCTGTGCTCAAATCCTTTGGATTAAGCGACAACTTGAAGATTATGGCATAACACTTGATAAAACTCCTATTAGATGTGATAATACAGTGCAATAAACTTAACTAAAAATCCAATCCAACATTCAAGAACTAAGCACATTGAAATTAGATATCACTTTATTAGAGAACATGTAGCTAATGGTAAATTTGTCTTGATTATGTTTGTACTGAAGAACAATTAGCTGACATATTTACAAAACCTTTGAGTGAAGAGAGATTTTGTTATCTTAGAGGAGAATTAGGGATTTGTGATCCTTGGAATGATTTTGAAACCCTTAAGATTGATTATCTAGAGTTCAATTTCTTGAAAATCCTTTCATGATTTAAGGACAATTCAGATAATTCAACATTTGATTCATACATTCCAAAGATTTTATTAAAATTTTATTTTATTTTGACAAGTTTCGGATTTTGAAACTCTTTATTTTCTGAAACTGTCAGTGGAGTCGACACCCTAATTAGTGGAGTCAACACCTCTCTGTGTCGCTCACGGTCTATGACCTTGGAGCCGACACCCGCTTAAGCGGAGCCGACTCCAGCTCGGGCGCTAACAGTGTTAGCGACTTGGAGTCGACACCCGACTTTGCGGGAGTCGACACCTGGTGGCCCAAATTGATTATATTAGGGCAGAGTCGACACCTTCTCATCCCCATCATCTCCAAACCTTTTCCAAAACCTCTCCAAGCCTTCCAAAACCAAATATTCCTCAAATCAACCATTCTTAAGATTCCTATGGCACCTAAGCGTAGGGGATCGATCTTTGAAGCTCCCATGACTACAAGGAAGCAAACGGTGCGGCGCCCTGTCCGTGAACCTACACCGAGCGATGATTCTTCTTCAACACACTCTGACAATCCTAGCCCTCCTCTCCACAAGTAGATATCCTAGCTAGCCGAATCATAACCATGGGAAGGAAATAGATTTTGATTTCTTTGAAGCCGAGGGTTTTGCAATTGGTAGACAAAAAGGAACTTGGTTGGGATAAGGTATGTTCCTTTGACATACTTATCCAGCTCTTGTAAAGGAATTTTACTTCAATTTATCAAGGGAAGATGGTGGATTAGTTAGTTGGTAAGAGGAAAAGAGAATTCATCTCACTTCCGAGATTTTAGGAAATCTTTTAGAAATCCCTGTTGTGGGATGATTGCTACTATCACAGTGAGAGAGCAGGAGCTTATCAAGGATGTTAGGAAGAGATTTACTGATTTTGAGGAAATTAGGGCAAATCAGTTGCCTCTTGAACTTAGACTGTTACATAACATATGTGGTAGGATCCTATTTCCAAGACTGGGTTTTGAGTATGTCTCAGAGCGAGACATATTGTTAATGGACAGTATCTTGATGGGTCAGCCAATCAATTTGCAGGAATGATGATATGGTATATGGCTGAGGCCGGGGCAAGAGGAGATCTTCATTGCCTTATGGAATGGTCCTAACCATGGCATTTAGAAGTCAAGGAGTTGTTATTTCTGAGAATGAACCATTGAAGAACTTAGACACACTGATTATTACAGCTGGCTACTGTGCATAGAATGGGATTTGTGAAAGTGGATGGTAGATGGGAAAGAAAGGGTAATCTGGATGAGAGAGCGGCTGACATTGGAGCCACTGCACCTTCTGAGGTAGGTCCTTCAGTGAGGCATCCTTCACCAGAACCTAGCAGATCATCACCACCACCGGCACCTACTTCCGTCCCTACATCTGTACCAGTGTCTATTCCTTCTGTTGGTTTTTTGATATTCAGTGGAGCAACTTAAAGGATTATTTGCTACTCAAAAAGAAGAGATGAAACTGAGATTGATAGCAGTTGATGAATTTAAGAGAATTGTTTTATTCTTTGGATGAGAGTTAGAAAAATTGAGTCCACCCTTGGAGCCTCTGCAGAATCTTTGAAGAATGATCTCAAGAATATTTTTGAAGAACTTAAAGAGATTGGAGGAGATTCAGAGACTATTCCAAATGCAATGCTGAGCTTCAAGAGAAATCATTGTTGCATCTGATTCTTTGATAGAAGACTAAATGAATTCATTGACTCAAAGTGAAGGGATGGGCAAGATTCTAGTAAACTCAAAAGGAGATTTGGGATTTGATGTTTATTTGCTTTAGTTTGATGTTGATTTACTTTTTACTGAAATTTTGATGTAATGAAGTTTTTTTATGTAATATGATGTAATGCTTGACTTTGTGAAGTATGTAATGAACTTTTTGATACTTAATGAATATCATTTGATCTTTGAAGCATCTCTTAATTTTGTCATTTAATTTGAAACTTCTTAACCTTTTTGTTGATTACAAAAAAGGGAGAAGTATTTGATATTTGTATATGCATTGGAACAAATAAGCTTAATCAATTGGTATTTAATTGATTGTATATGGGGGAGAAGTAATTGACAATTCTATATATGCATTGAAAGGAAGAAGCTTAATTGACTTAATTTGATATGACAGTTTAATTGGTATCAAACATTAAACTCATATGTTTGATAGTTGTATAAAAAGGGAAGAAGATGTTAAATTGAGTATCATAGGGGGAGCTACTTCATTCAGGGGAGCTTACCTATGAGAACTAAATATTTAAAAATTTGATTTGAAACTCTTATTGTTTAATCATGCATATACTCAATGTTTTTATAATCATAAAAAAGGGAAGATTGTTGACCCAATTATTGATTTTGATGATTAACAAAAGACATGAGTATATTCACTATGTTTCTGACAGATTTAATAAGTGTTTTAGGATTAAAAATGTTTAATCAATCAAAAGAATAAAGGAATAAGTTTTGAATCAAATTTTAAAGGAATTTTTTAAAGTTCAGAACTTAGAGTCGACACCCAAATAGTCAGGAGCCGACCCAAAGGCGTATCAGAAGATTTTGGATTTGGCACGGTCCGGAGTCGACACCCAGAGTTTCGGAGCCGACTCCAACCTGAGATACAGAGAAGTGTATTCTATTTCAGTTTCCGAAGCCGACACGTAGAATTTGGAAGCTGACACCTGAGAGTTCGGGAGCCGACACCTGAGTTTCTGGAGCCAACTCTAACCTGAGAACATAGAACGTGTTTTTATGGACATTTCTGGAGCTGACACTCTTGGATTCCAGAGCCGACACTTAACTTTCTCGAAGCCGACTCCTCAACAAATTTTTTTTGCTATTTTTGGACACCCGATCTGGAGCCAACACCTGAAAAATTGGAGCTGACTCTAACCTATCAGGAACCAATTTTCAATTGTTAGAACAGACTCCAACGGTAATATTTTTTCCACTTAATCTCTAACGGCTATTTTTCTTTGTGTGTAGAAGTATCCAAGCATCTCATAACGGCTATATTTTCCACCTAAACTTGGATTAAGAGATTTATAAAAAGGGGGAACCATCCGTTTGAGAAAAAGAATAAAAGAGAGACTAGAGACTGAAAAAATCCGAAAAATCTTGAGAAAGAAATTAAAGAGGAAAGACTCAGAGCTCAAATCCATCAATCCCAGAAAGTTCAAAGATAAATCCACAAGCTTTCAAGATCAAATCAAGGAGATTTGCAACGTTAGAAGAAAGAAAGCAAAAGCCCCAAATCCTCAACTTCTCAACTGCAACATTCAGTGAAGAATCTGAGCTGAGGCCCTGATTCAATCTTTCAAAGGAGAAAGGAAAAGAAGAAAAGAAAAGCTTACTTTCAAA
Source organism: Calamus simplicifolius (assembly GCA_900491605.1). Lineage (NCBI taxonomy): Eukaryota > Viridiplantae > Streptophyta > Magnoliopsida > Arecales > Arecaceae > Calamus > Calamus simplicifolius. Next base: position 14,233 of record UESW01004579.1, on the reverse strand, counting down.
ACGCTTCTATCAGGCTTTCCTATCCTTGTTTATTTATTTGCATATTTGCTCATTTAAGAAGATGTTTTGTATTCTAATCTCTATTTTTCATTTGTATTTGCTAATTCAATCAGGAGATTGAAATAGTGGAGGTAGTATACCTCGGGACAAGCTAAGGATAGCTTGTGGTTGGGTTTTGTGCTGGTAAGCCCAGTAAAACCAACTGGGTTCGTTGTGATCCCGGGGAAAACAATAAGTTTTGAGTTGTGAGCTTATAAAATAACTCGGCTATAATCAAGTGGATTATAGTGTGGTCCCAAGAGCTATTTGGGAGTGGACGTAGGTGTTGGATACACCGAACCACTATAAAATCTTTGTATTTGTCGTGCTTTATCTCTCTCTCTCTCTCTCTCTATCTCATTATTTGTGCTTAGCATTTATCTTGCACTCAATCTCTTTTATTTCAAAGCACATAGTTTTAAAGAGCTAATTTTTTTAAGAACCCAATTCATCCCCCCTCTTGGGTTGCCATCTGGGCCAACACATGCTGAAAGTTAAACTGTTCTGATACGCTCTGGAGTTGGCTCTAATAATCTAGAGTGTCGGCTCCAAGTTCTGAACTTTGACATATTCCATTAAAAATTGGTTCAAACTGATTTTCTATATAAAATTTGAATGATTTACCTTTCTAAATCCCTGAAACATATGTCAATTACATTAGTAACACAAGGAATATACTCATGGCTTTTGTTAATCATCAAATCAATAAGTGGGTCAACACTGTGTATAAATGGTTATAGTTAGCATTTAACTTGATTGCTCTCCTATTTGAGTTACTGTGAGGTCTGCTTATAACCTAACACTACCTGCTATCTCATGTTACTTTCAGTGATACATTAACAAGCCACTCGCTCCTTGTCTGCCACCTTGTTGGTTCACCCACTATAAGAATCCTGCATTTTAGTGATGCAAAAATGGGTCGCTAATAGGAACAAGGCATCGCTAATTAGCGTTAGCAACACAATAGCGACACCGAAAAATGGTCGCTAAACCGTTGGTCGCTAAGGAATTTAGCGATGCTGACTTTTGTGAATCGCTAAATAGTAACGCTAGTAAATGGCATCGCTAATTAGCAATGCCAAAATAAGCATAGCTAATTTGGGCATCATTAATTTGCGATGCCTACATGGTGTTGCTATTTAGTGACACTTATTTGGCATCGCTAATTAGCGACTCCTTCTCTAGGATTGCCAATACGTCGCTGTTATATTTATTATAAAATTTTAATTTTTTTGAATTACTATATATATAATATACATTAAAAATCTACTTAAATAATATAAAATTATAACTAAAAATAATTTGATAAATAAAATATATAAATAATGTTGCCCAGATGTAGCAACCTAAGAAGAGGATGAATTGGATTTTTTAAAAATTAATTAGCTATCAAATATGTGCACTTATATTTTCTTTAACAAATGAATAACGTGGAGTGATGTGAGGCTAGTATGCAAGCAATCACAAATAATTTCACACACAAACAACAAGATATAATGTGGTTTGGTGCCAAACCCGACACCTACATTCACATCCCAAGAACCTCTTAGGAATTCACTAAACACCCTAGCCTACCTGGATAGCAAGCTTGTTTTCGAGCACAAGTGAGCCTTACAAATACACTTTCGGGTAGACCTCTACCCAATAACGTTTCACAAGTATGAAACAAATCAAAGCATAAGGAATATAGTGTTTAATACAAGATACTCCTAATAAATGAGTAGATAAACAACAAGATATACTTAGCAACTTGAAGAGCTCAACACGAGGTAGCTTCTTTCTTTAATAGCGCAGCAGTAGTGATGAAGCTTTCGTGGATGCTTTGAATGCTCTTCAAAGAGGGTTGTTGGAGGTTTAATACCACTTCAAGAATCAGCAATGAATGAACTTTGGTGGCTTGAAACAATCAATGCAACACCTCTCTTGCAAACAATAAATCTCTCTTTCAAATGACTCTTCTCACAATATTTTTTACTGATATTTTTTTTATTTTCTTTTTCTTTATTTTCTTTTCCTCACATTCACTGTTGAATCACTATTCAACACCTCTATTTATAATCAATACAAAAAATATAGCTGTTGCATGATCGTTGTGAAATAAAGAAGAGAGAGAGAAATAACACTGCAAGCTTAGCTAAGGAGTTCGGCTATCCAAGATGAAAATCTGGTTGCTTAACTTTAGAGTTTAGATGCCCAAGTGAAGAATTTTAGAAGTCCCAACAATAGAATCGATGGATTGAAACTTGGAACAAGAACCAGCCAAGAGACTGTCTGAGCACCATGAAGAAATAGCATCCCAAATCCATAAAATGGTAAGCTAGGGAAAAAGTAGCAGCCTAGATCACAAAACTGGCATCCCAATATTAAAATCTGGTAGACCAAGAGAAGGACTAGAAGCCCAACTCCTAAAATTGGTAGCCCACTTTTTGATACAAGAAACCAGGCAAAAATACCAAACGAATGATTTGAAAAACCAGCAGCCCAAATCACAAATCTGGTAGACCAAAATTTAGGCACCAGGGAGCCAACCGAAGGCATCAAGAAATTGGTATGCGAACACAAAAATCGGCAGACCAAAAAAAGTAAGCACCAGGGAGCCAACCGAAGGCATCAAGAAATTGGTAGATGAACTATCCCAGAAACTTGACCGAATTCTACAAGTTGGAAACACCTCTTTCCCATCTATTCAAAATCATGAGGTTTGTATAATCTGTTCAAGTCTGACTCATTCTATAGGTGAATGTCTAGCTGCATACTAATTTTCTAAACTTGTTCCGGAGCAAGCCCACCAAGCCCAAACCTGAATGGCTCTTAGATCAGGAAATGATCCATATTTGAATACTTACAATCCTGGCTGGCAAAATCACCCAAATATTTTTGAAAACCTTAACCTATAACCAATTCATCATCGATCAGACCTAATTATCAGAAGACTAAGGTACTAAAATGATGCATGAATTTTTTTTTAGTTTTTGGTGCTTCATTTGATAGCTGTCTTCAAAAGATCAGACCTAATTATCAGAAGACCAAACCTAATTATCACCCAAAATTTTTTAGTTGTTGGTGCTTCATTTGATAGATGTCTCCAGAACTTGACTAAGGTACTAAAATGATGCATGAAAATGAATTTAGTCCTAAGTTGGAAGAAGAGCCATTTTATGGTTCGTCAGGAAATTGTACTTGGGCACATTATTTCAGAGTGAGGTATTGAGGTTGATAAAGCTAAGGTTGAATTGATCTCAAATCTACCACCCCCAACCTCAGTTAAACAAGTATGATCTTTCCTTGGCCATGCTAGTTTTTATAGACACTTCATCAAGGATTTCAGTAAAATTTCTTGACCCTTGTGTAATTTGCTAGCCAAAGATAGTTCTTTTAATTTTGATGAAGATTGTCTAATAGCCTATAACATCATTCGAACTGCTTTGTGTTGGGAATTGTATCCTAAAGCCAATCATTTGATGATTGTGCTAATGTAAATTGTATATAAATTGATATATTAATAAAAGTTATTTGACAGTTTATTCATTACAAGAACATCTTCTTAAAACTCCTAATGGTAATAAAGCCCTCAGGATCTTCCTTCATGATAAAGGAAGATTTATCTTTGAAGGTCCTTAAAAGAGTTCGCGACCAAATGATATACTATGACAGGGCCATAGTACTATCAATTATAGGATGTTGTATATCATATTTGTTGTTCTCTTAACCAAGGAGTGTAGAGACACTGGTATGACATACAGGTGAAAGTGTAAGAGTACATTTCATCGAACGTGACTTATTTCTGGATAATCTACTATCAAGAGTTAATCCAAAAAGATATAGGTATAAGTATCCTTCAGACCTGAAGATCACAACCAGTGGCTTACAAGCAACTCATTGTACTTAGGTGCCGGACCACCTGGATTTCTAATCCAGCTACGAAAGGTTACTGGGTGTAGTCAAGTACTTGTGGTAGTCAGTTGTGGATCAAGATGGAATTTGACCTATCCTATTAAAAGGAGAAATGCTTGTATTTCAATTTAGCAAGACCTTAGCCAAGGCACTTCATGTGAAAGTCACATGATCACTAAAATTGAAATCACTTTATGGATTTGCTGTTTAGAGTTGATAGGCTCTTAAGCCATCCTTAGCATTTATGGTCAAGAGGATGAATTATACGGTAATTGTTTCTTAGGGTTCTTGGAGTTTGCTTGGCAACTCTTCGACCTATCCGGATGTCGGGTTCCATTGCTAAATGGGCACATCGATTAGTATAGAAAGTTATTTCTATGCTACCGGTTTAGGTTCGAACCTAGAGAGTCACATGCATAGAAATTTCCTAAGATGATCTATTTGCTGATCAACGATTGAGAATTGTATATGATTTAATTAATCAATTTGATTGATTGAATTATCTCAATTGGGTTAAGTACAAGTGAATAAGATTCAATTTGGTTTAAATCTATTAGAAGGACTAATCAATTTCAAATATTGATTTGAAATTAGACTTGATTTGGATTTAATAGATTCAGGACTAGCCAAATTTGATTTGGGCTAGGACCACGATCTATGTAGGTTCAGTCCAATAAATTCAGATCAGCTTAAATCAAAACCTGAACCCAAACCTCTCGCATAAGTATCTCACATGATGAGATAACTAAAGTCTGAGAGATTAAATTTACATATAGAATTTATTATGTAACATTAATCCTCTCCAAACCATTTCCATCGGAATTCTAAGTGTTAGAATTAAAGTAAAATTAATGTGCCTCTTTGAATCGACCAGGCGATGAAATTCTAAGTGTTAGAATTCACATCTCTTTGGTTCTCACCGAATGTCAGAATTAACAGAACGCCACGTCTCCTTGGTTTTCGCTGAACGTCGGAATTAACCAAATGCCACATCTCTTTGGTTCGGCGTCTCTTTGCTTTTTACCGAACTGCAGAATTCTAAATGTTAAAATTCAATGGGTTGGCTAAAATGAGACTATAAATAGAGGACACCCCTTACCAGATTACACAGAACAACAACACACAACATGTCATGGATTGAAATTCTAAAAAGTTAGAATAGAAAATCTTGGTGATTCTGGTGTTAGCAAAAGCTTGGTGGATCTTGAAGGAAGATTCAAGTGGAAGGATTCAAGATCAGCAAAGTCATTTTTCCGTGAGCTAGCACTCCCAGAAATCCGATCATTCGGGGCTTCGCGTGCACGATACTAGAGGCCGAATAATTGAATGGCTGCAGAGCACAAATGATTTACCAACTGCCCTTAAGGTAAGTGATATGATCCCTAAACCTTAAGGTATGATTCAAGGCAAGAAGTACGACTTCTTACATTGAGGATCAAGATATGATCTTGATGATTATTTATATGCATATTTTAGATCAAACGATTCTATATAAGGCAAAGATATGATCTTGATGCATATTAGATAGATTAATATGTAATCTTTTAGTTTCTGCATTGATAATAGTTATCAAATTTTAAAAATATACATGCCTCGGAGTTTATTTCTCCCTATAAATGGTATCAAAGCAATGGTTTCATATTGATCTAATTTATTGCATATAAATTAATGTTCTTATTAATTGTGTAATTATGGCTAAAACTGATCACAAGGTCATATGGTCATATGGTCACAGATGGATTAAAAATTCAAATTACCCATTCAATGAGGTATTCTGTAATATATTGCCGTACGATTGTTTTATCATCGATGCTTAGTCTAAAGATAATTTAAATGAGCTTTGGCATCAAAACATAGATTACACTCACTCTCAAAAATTATTTTATATTGATGTTGTATAAAAGCATGATATTTGCATGTTTAGTATAAAATATAGATATGAGATATGATGGCTTGTTGTCTATGTTATGAAACATACAAATATTTATGAGAGTTTTATTTGAATGTCAAATATTAATTCACAATCTTTTTAGATATGATCTAAATATAGGAATTATGAGTAGTAACATAATGCAAGTTATGATTGATTGAAATATATGACATGTAAATATGAAATATTTAATCATTGGGTTAGCTAAATCGGGTCCATAAAGGGTTAGACCCTAAGGTTTAAATCAACTGGATTAAAAGAGTATTTGATCAAATCTAAATTAATTAGATTAGGTTAAGAATGCTCTAAATCAAACAATAGTTATAGTTGATCATGTCCATGCCTTTGATTAAACCAATGGATGTAGATTAGGCTCCGTGGTTGAGCATGAATCTCTTAGATGGTCAAATCAAAATTGGTTAACCATATGATGTCAAGGTGAGTTGGCAATTAAGTTGCTCTAGGATCAACGATCGAATAGTTTTTAATTGGGAGCTACTCGTATTGATGCGTCTTTAACGAGTTAATGGCATATCCCTCCCATTGATCTCACTCACCTGGTCAATATGGTGAACCATTTATGATTCAGATCATTTACCTGATTCGGGTTGACCCATGCCTGTAAGAAAATCAGTCTGACTGATTTAGGTGCCACTTAATCTGACTTAATCTTATTTCATTCTATCGATTTCATAGATTCAGTTGGAGAACTTGATTAGTCAATTTATCTTTAGATTATTAAATCCTCTAAAATTATTAGGTCCTTAAAATAAATAATTATATGAGAACTAGATCATAGCCTCCCATTAAGATGGGTGATAATGAATCCGATGTCTTGATAATCATTGGAGGCACTCCATGCCTGGTGCTTGTCAACTATCAGAATTATCATTCATTATATGATAAGTCAGTGTAACTATTAAATAGACAGTCAGGTGGGCCAAGCTTCACTCGGGCTTGGTTGTCTATTGATAGGTTCCACTGATTATATCATTTAATGGTTGGACCTAATCAGAACTTTTAGTGGAGGTACTCCATGCCTGCTAAAGAGGTACATGGGCAAAACTGAACACTAAGAATTGTTTTGGAAAAATTGGTTTTGAACCTACTCTTAGATGCATATGGGTTGGCCAAGATTCACTTGGGCATGTATGTAGTCTATGTAGATCTTAGTGCCCACTAAAGAATTAAGAATAATTCTTTGAATTGGGGTGTAGAGGCTGCCAATTTGAACAAAATAGTGGGAGAATCTTTAGACTAAAGTCCAAGTCTTTAGACTGAATCAATTTATATACTAATAAACTTTAGTTTTTCCTTATGCAGAAAATGGCCACTAATTTATCATTAAGGTCCCTATTGGATAGTGGCAAGTTGAATGGTTTCAATTTTAATAGCTGGTTTAGAAAACTTAAGATCATCCTTAAGCATGAGAGGATTCTATATATTCTGAATAATCCTGCACTAAAGATACCTGATGCAAACACCCAAAGTTCTGACAAAGACACTTATCAGAAGTGGCTCAATGATAGAACTAGCATACGTTGCATCATGCTAGCAGCAATGAACGATGAATTTGGTCATCGGTTCAAGAATGCTCAGCCAGAAGAAATCATTCAAGCGTTGAATGAATCTTTCGGCACACTCGACGATGTTGAAAGGCACAAGACTAGTTGTGCTATTTTTAATGCTCGAATGAGGGATGGATCTCCTATCACTGATCATGTTTTTATACATGATCGAGAAGATAGAACTGCTAAGCAAGCTTAGCTTTCCCTTACATGAGCAGTTGAAAAAAGATGTGATCCTGAATTCCTTGCCTCCATCCTTCCGACCTTTCCTTACTCATTTTCGAATGACAAAGCCTGCAATCAACTACCATGGTTTGTTGGGGTTGTTACAGAACTTTGAGAAGGACAACCAGCTCTTTAAGGGTTTGGTTAATGTGGTTGAAGGATCTAAGGTAGGGCGACAACCCTTTGGAAAATGGAAGAAGAAAAAGAATAAGAAAAAGGTGCAACATGCTTGGACATCTATAAGTGGTCAGATGCAGAAGAAGAAAGTTGATAAAAGTCAAGCTGAATGCTTTCATTGCAAGATGCAAGGGCACTGGAAGAGGAACTATCCTCTTTACATTGCCACACTTGATCAAAATAGGCCAAAGAAGAAAAAGGGGCAAGATATTGCTCAACAAGGTATTTATATGATAACACCTTGTAATTTTTCTGTATATGATAATCAGACCTGGGTATTGGATACCGGAAGTCCTTTTAACATTTGCATTCATTGCAGGGACTACAGGTCACTAGAAGATTTGAGGATAATGAAAGATTCCTTAATGTCGGCAATGGAAGATTAGTTCCCATTCTGGCATTAGGAGTTCTTGAAATAGTTTTCAATAGAAATGTCATTATACTAAATGATTGTTATTTTTGCCCAACGTTCTTGTTGAACATAATTTCTGTAGGCCTTCTAGCCAAAAGTAATTATGAAATTTTAATAAAGGATGTTACTTGAATATCATTATGAATGGAGTCACTGTAATGACTGGGCATTTATCTAATGGCATTTATATATTATTACAGCCTGTGAATGTGGTGTACAACTCAAGTAAGCGCCCTAGAATAACTGATGTCACAGACATTTATCTTTGGCACCATGGCTGGGTCATATCAATAAGAACAGATTAAACATGTTAACTCAGGAGGGCATCCTTCGAATTGATGATTGTGAATCATTAACTATCTATGAATCCTGTCTTCTTGGTAAAATGACCAAGTCATCTTTTACTAGAAAAGGTGAAAGAGCCAAAGAGCTATTGGGTCTAGTACATACTGATGTATGTGGACCAATGAGCACTTGTGCCAAAGGTGGATATTACTACTTCATTACTTTTACAGACGACTTTCTAGGTTTGATTATGTCTATCTTATGCGACATAAATTTGAATCGTTTGAAATGTTCAAACTATATCATAAAGAAGTAGAAAAACAACAGAAAATGTATTAAGATTCTTCGATCAGATCGAAGAGGCGAATACCTTTCCAATACTTTGTGACATATTTAAGGGAGAATGATTCTCTCCCAATGGACTCCTCCTGGAACACCGCAGCATAACGGTGTGTCAGAAAGAAGGAATCGAACTCTGTTAGACATGGTTCGGTCCATGATGGGTTTTGCAAGCTTGCCAATATCCTTTTGGGGATATACATTAGAATCAGCTTGTCATATCTCAATAAGGTTCCAAGTAAGTATTTCTAAAACTCCACATGAGATGTGGTATGAACATAAACCGATTATCACCTATCTGAGAGTCTGGGGGTGTCCGGCTTATGTGAAACGTGCAAAATCAGACAAACTTGAACCCAAATCTGACAAATGTTTTTTTATCGGCTATCCGAAAGAAACCAAAGGATATTACTTCTACAATACAAGAACAAAAGTTGTTCATTAGTAATAGAGCAGTTTTTCTTGAAAAGGAGTTCCTTAGTGAAGGAATAAATAACTCTAATATTGAACTTGAGGAAGTTCATCAAGTAGAAGGAACAACACAAACCAGTGAACCCTTAGAATCTGAGTTGATTAGATCAAACTCAAAATCCATTTTAGATGCATCATTAAGGCGATCTGGTAGAGTACCATATCAACCGGACATATACTTAGGTTTCTTGGTCCAGATCGAAGATCCTGTTGAGTTCGATGAGAACAACGAGGATCCGATCACCTATATGGATGCTATGCAAGGACTGACTCTGATAAATGGCTTGATGCCATGAAATTCGAACTTGATTCCATGAAGGACAATAATGTATGGATATTAGTTGACCCACCCGAAGGGATAAAACCCATAGGGTGTAAGTGGGTTTTCAAGAGGAAAAAAGGCGCAGACGGAAAGGTAGAGACCTACAAAGCACGTCTGGTTGCCAAGGGGTATCGTCAACGTTATGGTATTGACTATGACGAAACATTTTCTCCTATGGCAATGCTGAAATCCATTCGGATTATGCTAGCTATAGCAGCACACTTCGATTATGAGATTTGGCAGATGGATGTTAAAACCGCTTTTCTAAATGGTAATTTAGAAGAACAGGTGTATATGATACAGCCTGAAGGTTTTATATCTGAAAACGAGTCTAAAGTGTGCAGGCTACAGAAGTCATTTATGGACTTAAGCAAGCATCTAGGAGTTGGAACATACGATTTGATAAAGTGATCAAATCTTATGGCTTTATTAAGAATAAAGAAGAACCTTGCATTTATAAATGGGCTAACGGTTCCGTTATTGTATTTCTTGTATTATATGTGGATGATATTCTCTTAATCGGAAATGATATCCCTGCATTACAAGGAATAAAGACATGGTTATCATCACAATTCTCCATGAAAGATCGGGAGAAGCATCATACATCCTAGGGATGAAGATCTATAGAGATAGATCTAAGAGGATGCTTGGTTTATCCCAATCTACGTACATTGACACAGTGCTAAAGAGGTTTAGCATGGAGAATTCCAAGAAAGGCTATCTTCCGATAGGCCATGGAATTCATCTTTCTAAGAAGGATTGTCCGACAACTCCTAATGAAAGAGAACGTATGAGTCGAATTCCATATGCTTCGGCAGTGGGATCGATTATGTACACCATGACATGTACAAGACCAGATGTGGCATACTCACTAGGAGTAGTGAGTAGATACCAATCTGATCCAGGAGAAAAACACTGGCAAGTTGTTAAGACAATCCTTAAGTATTTGAGAAATACTAAGGACCAGTGGTTAGTCTATGGAGAGTCTGATTTGAAACTTGTTGGATATACTGATTCCAGTTTCCAATCAGATCATGATGATAGCAAAAGTGTATCGGGTTTCGTGTTTATCCTAAATGGTGGAGCTGTTTGCTGGAAAAGTTTCAAGCAACATACAGTGGCAGATTCGGTGTGCGAGGCAGAGTACATCGCTGCATCAGATGCTGCGAAAGAAGCTGTGTGGCTGCGAAAGTTTATCTCCGAGCTTGGAGTGGCACCTTCCATAGATGGACCAGTCCTGTTGTACAGTGACAGCACTGGTGCCATAGCTCAAGCAAAGGAACCACGAGCACATCAGCGCACCAAGCACATACTGCGCCGGTTTCATCTTATTCGAGAGATTGTAGACCGAGGTGACATAAATCTTCAGAAGATTGATGGAAAGGAAAACCTAGGTGACCCATTTACTAAAGCACTCAGCATCAAGGAGTTTGACACTATAAGTTGAAGATGGGTATTAGATACTGTAATGAGTGGCTTTAGGCTAAGTGGGAGTTTGTTGGGAATTGTATCCTAAAGCCAATCATTTGATGATTGTGCTAATGTAAATTGTATATAAATTGATATATTAATAAAAGTTATTTGGCAGTTTATTCATTACAAGAACATCTTCTTAAAACTCCTAATAGTAATGAAGCCCTCAGGATCTTCCTTCACGATAAAGGAGGATTTATCTTTGAAGGTCCTTAAAAGAGTTCGCGACCAAATGATATACTATGACAGGGCCATAGTACTATCAATTATAGGACGTTGTATATCATATTTGTTGGTTGTCCTCTTAACCAAGGAGTGTAGAGACACTGGTATGACATACAGGTGAAAGTGTAGGAGTACATTTCACCGAACGTGACTCATTTCGGATACTCTACTGTCAAGAGTTAATCCGAGAAGATATAGGTATAAGTATCCTTCAGACCTGAAGATCACAACCAGTGGCTTACAAGCAACTCATTGTACTTAGGTGCCGGACCACCTGGATTTCTAATCCAGCTACGAAAGGTTACTGGGTGCAGTCAAGTACTTGTGGTAGTCAGTTGTGATCAAGATGGAATTTGACCTATCCCGTTAAAAGGAGAAATGCTTGTGTTTCAATTTAGCAAGACCTTGGCCAAGGCACTTCATGTGAAAGTCACATGATCACTAAAATTGAAATCACTTTATGGATTTGCTGTTTAGAGTTGACAGGCTCTTAAGCCATCCTTAGCATTTGTGGTCAAGAGGATGAATTATACGGTAACTGTTTCTTAGGGTTCTTGGAGTTTGCTCGGCAACTCTTCGACCTATCCGGACGTCGGGTTCCATTGCTAGATGGGCACATCGATTAGTATAGAAAGTTGTTTCTATGCTACCGGCTTAGGTTCGAACCTAGAGAGTCACACGCATAGAAGTTTCCTAGGATGATCTATTTGCTGATCAACGATTGAGAATCGTATATGATTTAATTAATCAATTTGATTGATTGAATTATCTCAATTGGGTTAAGTACAAGTGAATAAGATTCAATTTGGTTTAAGTCTATTAGAAGGACTAATCAATTTCAAATATTGATTTGAAATTAGACTTGATTTGGATTTAAATAGATTCAGGACTAGCCAAATTTGATTTGGGCTAGGACCATGATCTATGTAGGTTCAGTCCAATAAATTCAGATCAGCTTAAACCAAAACCTGAACCCAAACCTCTTGCATAAGTATCTCACATGATGAGATAACTAAAATCTGAGAGATTAAATTCAATATAGAATTTAATGTAACATTAATAAACCGAAATTCTAAGTGTTAGAATTGTGGAATTAATGTGCCTCTTTGAATCACCAGAAATTCTAAGTGTTAGAATTCACATCTCTTTGGTTTTCGGAATTAACTAAACTCGGAATTAACCAAATGTCTCTTTGGTTCGCGTCTCTTTGCTTTTTAAACGGAATTCTAAATGTTAGAATTCAATGGGCTGGCTAAAATGAGACTATAAATAGAGGACATCCCTCACCAGATTACACAGAACAACACACGATATGTCGTGGATTGAAATTCTAAAAAGTTAGAATAGAAAATCCTGGTGATTCTGGTGTTAGCAAAAGCTTGGTGGATCTTGGAGGAAGATTCAAGTGGGAGGATTCAAGATCAGCAAAGTTATTTTTCCGCGAGCTAGCACTCCCGAAATCCGATCATTCGGGGCTTCGCGTGGACGATACTAGAGGCCGGACGATTGAACGGCTGCAGAGCACAAAGGATTTACCTACTGTTCTTAAGGTAAGTGATTTGATCCCTAGATCTTAAGGCAGGCTTCAAGATAAGTAGTATGACTTCTTCTTGAAGATCAAGATATGATCTTGATGTTATTTATATGCATATTTTAGATCAAACGATCCTATATATAAGGCAAAGATATGATCTTGATGCATATTAGATAGATTAATATGTAATCTTTTAGTTCCGCATTGATAATAGTTATCAAATTTTAAAAATATGTATGCCTCAGAGTTTATTTCTCATACACTTTGACCACTGCACCAACTATCAAACTCTCAGATTGGACCATACCCTTCGAAATTATGTGATGCTTCTGATTATGCTATAGGGGCAGTTTTAGGATAGAAAACTCAATCAAAAATCCTATGTAATTTATTATGCTAGCAAAACTCTTTTGGATGCACAAATGAACTATGCTACCACTGAAAAAGAATTACTAGCAGTTTGTTTACCCTAGAAAAATTAGATCATATCTATTAGGGTCTACGTTTTAGTTTATTTTGATCATGCATCATTAGGCATCTGTTATCAAAAAAGGATACAAAACCAGATTGATTAGATGGATCCTTCTACTACAAGAATTTGACCTAAAAATCTAGATAAGAAGGGTTCAAAAAATATAATAGTAGATCATATCTCCAGGATCTCAGTGGAATACAATAAAGAAATAATCAGAGATAGGTTTATAATGAGCAACTATTCTCAATTTCCCATAGTAGTCTTCCTGGTTTGCCCACATTATGAATTATTTGGCAACAGAAAAAGTACATTCCCACTGGACAAAATAAGAAAAGATATTTTTCTCACAAATCAAATATTACTTTTGGAAAGACCATGAATTATTTAAGTAATGCTCGGATTAGGTGATTAGGTATGTGTTTTCAAGAACGAATTCGAAGTATACTTAACTTCTGTCATTCTCTTGCCTGTGAGGGATATTTTAGTGGAAAAAAAATGCAACAAAGGTCTACAAAGTGAGTTTTATTGGCCAACTCTTTTTAAAGATGCACATGAATTTGATCGTAATTGTCTCCAATGTCAACAAAAAAAGAAATATTTTTCGAAAAGATATGATGCCCCTTAACCCTATTTTGGTTGTAGAAATTTTTGATGTATGGGGGATTGATTTCATGAGCCATTTCCTCCTTCTTTTGAATTTGAATACATTCTGATGGCAATTGATTATGTGTCAAATGGATTGAAGCCATGGCAACTCAAACCAATGATCATAAAGTTGTAATCAAGTTTATTCAATGTAACATCCTTAGTTGTTTTGGATGTCCAAAGGCTATAATAGTGATGGGAGTACACATTTCATGAATG
>UESW01004578.1:751249-771212 GCA_900491605.1 Calamus simplicifolius | reverse complement strand
GGCTGTGCTATGGGCTTACAGGACAATGCTTTTATTAATTTTCCAAAGATCCACTCGCCTTAAAATGCATTCATTTCATCAGATTGGCATGATGCTTGATGGTCGTGCCACTTTTGCTCAGTAGAAACGTAGTGCTCCACTAGGGTGGCAAGCGACTAAGGAGCTAATTAAGCTTCAGTGAAGTGATTACAAGGGAAAAGAGCGCTTATATTTGGACTTTATCGTTACTATATCTGATTTTGAGTAAGGACATTATTATTACATCTACTGGATGTACCTTTTTGGATGTTACGTTCATCTGTGATAGTTAAAGTTAAACATAATAATAAATAAGGCCTCATGGTAGCCACAAGTTATATATTAACTAATTGAACAGGTTGTGCCATGGGCTTACAGGACAATGCTTTTATTAATTTTTCAAAGATCCACTCGCCTTAAAATGCATTCATTTCATTGGATTGGCATGATGCTTGATGGTCGTGCCACTTTTGTTCAGCAGAAACGTAGTGCTCCACTAGGGTGGCAAGCGACTAAGGAGCTAATTAAGCTTCAGTGAAGTGATTACAAGGGAAAAGAGCGCTTATAATTGGACTTTATCGTTACTATATCTGATTTTGAGTAAGGACATTATTATATATCTACTGGATGTACCTTTTTGGATGTTACGTTCATCTGTGATAGTTATAGTTAAACATAATAATAAACAAGGCCTCATGGTAGCCACAAGTTATATATTAACTAATTGAACAGGCTGTGCCATGGGCTTACAGGACACTGCTTTTATTAATTTTCTAAAGATCCACTCACCTTAAAATGCATTCATTTCATTGGATTGGCTTGATGCTTGATGGTCGTGCCACTTTTGTTCAGCAGAAACGTAGTGGTCCACTAGGGTGGCAAGCGACTAAAGAGCTAATTAAGCTTCAATGAAGTGATTACAAGGGAAAAGAGCGCTTATAATTGGACTTTTCGTTACTATATCTGATTTTGAGTAAGGACATTATTATTACATCTACTGGATGTACCTTTTTGGATGTTACATTCATCTGTGATAGTTAAAGTTAAATATAATAATAAACAAGCCTCATGGTAGCCACAAGTTATATATTAACTAATTGAACAGGCTGTGCCATGGGCTTACAGGACAATGCTTTTATTAATTTTCCAAAGATCCACTCGCCTTAAAATGCATTCATTTCATTGGATTGGCATGATGCTTGATGGTCGTGCCACTTTTGTTCAGCAGAAACGTAGTGCTCCACTAGGGTGGGGCAAGCGACTAAAGAGCTAATTAAGCTTCAGTGAAGTGATTACAAGGGGAAAAGAGCGCTTATAATTGGACTTTGTTGTTACTATATCTGATTTTGAGTAAGGACATTATTATTAAATCTATTGGATGTACCTTTTTGGATGTTACGTTCATATGTGATAGTTAAAGTTAAATATAATAATAAACAAGGCCTCATGGTAGCCACAAGTTATATATTAACTAATTGAACAGGCTGTGCCATGGGCTTACAGGACAATGCTTTTATTAATTTTTCAAAGATCCACTCGCCTTAAAATGCATTCATTTCATTGGATTGGCATGATGCTTGATGGTCGTGCCACTTTTGTTCAGCAGTAACGTAGTACTCCACTAGGGTGGGCAAGCGACTAAGAGCTAATTAAGCTTCAGTGAAGTGATTACAAGGGGAAAAGAGCGCTTATAATTGGACTTTATCGTTACTATATCTGATTTTGAGTAAAGACATTATTATTACATCTACTGGATGTACCTTTTTGGATGTTACTTTCATCTATGATAGTTAAAGTTAAACATAATAATAAACAAGGCCTCATGGTAGCCACAAGTTATATATTAACTAATTGAACAGGCTGTGCCATGGGCTTACAGGACAATGCTTTTATTAATTTTCCAAAGATCCACTCACCTTAAAATGCATTCATTTCATTGGATTGGCATGATGCTTGATGGTCGTGCCACTTTGTTCAGCAGAAACGTAGTGCTCCACTAGGGTGGAGCTAAGTTAAGCTTCAGTGAAGTGATTACAAGGGAAAAGAGCGCTTATAATTGGACTTTGTTGTTACTATATCTGATTTTAAGTAAGGACATTATTATTACATCTACTGGATGTACCTTTTTGGATGTTATGTTCATATGTAATGGTTAAAGTTAAATATAATAATAAACAAGCCTCATGGTAGCCACAAGTTATATATTAACTAATTGAACAAACTGTGCCATGGGCTTACAGGACAATGCTTTTATTAATTTTCCAAAGATCCACTCGCCTTAAAATGCCTTCATTTATTGGATTGGCATGATGCTTGATGGTCGTGCCACTTTTGTTCAGCAGAAACGTAGTGCTCCACTAGGGTGGCAAACGACTAAGGAGCTAATTAAGCTTCAGTGAAGTGATTACAAGGGAAAAGAGCGCTTATAATTGGACTTTGTCGTTACTATATCTGATTTTGAGTAAGGACATTATTATTACATCTATTGGATGTACCTTTTTGGATGTTACGTTCATCTGTGTTAGTTAAAGTTAAACGTAATAATAAACAAGGCCTCATGGTAGCCACAAGTTATATATTAACTAATTGAATAGGCTGTGCCATGGGCTTACAGGATAATGCTTTTTTAATTTTTTAAAGATCCACTCGCCTTAAAATGCATTCATTTCATTGGATTGGCATAATGATTGATAGTCATGCCACTTTTGTTCAGCAGAAACGTAGTACTCACTAGGGTGGCAAGCGACTAAGAGCTAATTAAGCTTCAGTGAAGTGAATACAAGGGAAAAGAGCGCTTATAATTGGACTTTGTCATTACTATATCTGATTTTGAGTAAGGACATTATTATTACATCTACTAGATGTACCTTTTTGGATGTTACGTTTATCTATGATAGTTAAAGTTAAATATAGTAATAAACAAGGCCTCATGGTAGCCACAAGTTATATATTAACTAATTGAACAGGCTGTGCCATGGCTTACAGGACAATGTTTTATTAATTTTCCAAAGATCACTCGCCATAAAATGCATTCATTTCATTGGATTGGCATGATGCTTGATGGTCGTGCCACTTTTGTTCAGCAGAAATGTAGTGCTCCACTAGGGTGGCAAGCGACTAAGGAGCTAATTAAGCTTCAGTGAAGTGATTACAAGGGAAAAGAGCGCTTATAATTGGACTTTATCGTTACTATATCTGATTTTGAGTAAGGACATTATTATTACATCTACTGGATGTACCTTTTTTGATGTTACGTTCATCTGTGATAGTTAAAGTTAAACATAATAATAAACAAGGCCTCCTGGTAGACACAAGTTATATATTAACTAATTGAACAGGCTGTGCCATGGGCTTACATGACAATGCTTTTATTAATTTTTTAAAGATCCACTCGCCATAAAAAGTATTCATTTCATTGGATTGGCATGATGCTTGATGGTCGTGCCACTTTTGTTCAACAGAAACGTAGTGCTCCACTAGGGTGGCAAGCGACTAAAGGGATAATTAAGCTTTTGTGAAGTGATTATAGGGGAAAAGAGCGCTTATAATTGGACTTTATCGTTATTATATCTGATTTTGAGTAAGTACATTATTATTCATCTACTGGATGTACCTTTTTGGATGTTACGTTCATCTGTGATAGTTAAAGTTAAATATAATGATAAACAAGGCCTCATGTTAGCCACAAGTTATATATTAACTAATTAAACAGGCTGTACCATGGGCTTACAGGACAATGCTTTTATTAATTTTTTAAAGATCCACTCACCTTAAAATGCATTCATTTCATTGGATTGGCATGATGATTGATGGTCGTGCCACTTTTGTTCAGCAGAAACGTAGTGCTCCACTAGGGTGGGGCAAGTGACTAAAGAGCTAATTAAGCTTCAGTGAAGTGATTACAAGGGAAAAAGAGCGCTCATAATTGGACTTTATCGTTGCTATATCTGATTTTGAGTAAGGACATTATTAATACATCTATTGGATGTACCTTTTTGAATGTTACGTTCATATGTTATAGTTAAAGTTAAATATAATATACAAGGCCTCATGGTAGCCACAAGTTATATATTAACTAATTGAATAGGTTGTGCCATGGGCTTACAGGACAATGCTTTTATTAACTTTTCAAAGATCCACTCGTCTTAAAATGCATTCATTTCATTGGATTGCATAATGCTTGATGGTCGTGCCACTTTTGTTCAGTAGAAACGTAGTGCTTCACTAGGGTGGCAAGCGACTAACGAGCTAATTAAGCTTCAGTGAAGTGATTACAAGAGAAAAAGAGCGCTTATAATTGGACTTTATATTACTATATCTGATTTTGAGTAAGGACATTATTATTATATCTACTGGCTGTACCTTTTTGGATGTTATGTTTATCTGTGATAGTTAAAGTTAAATATAATAATAAACAAGGCCTCATGGTAGCCACAAGTTATATATTAACTAATTGAACAGGCTGTGCCATGGGCTTACAGGACAATACTTTTATTAATTTTTCAAAGATCAACTCGCCTTAAAATGCATTCATTTCATTGGATTGGCATGATGCTTGATGGTCGTGCCAGCTTCACTAGGGTGGCAAGCGACTAAGGAGCTAATTAAGCTTCAGTGAAGTGATTACAAGGAGAAAAGAGCGCTTATAATTGGACTTTATCGTTACTATATCTGATTTTGAGTAAGGACATTATTATTACATCTACTGGATGTACCTTTTGGATGTTACGTTTATCTGTGTAGTTAAAGTTAAATATAATAATAAATAAGGCCTCATGGTAGCCACAAGTTATATATTAACTAATTGAATAGGCTGTGCCATGGGATTACAGGACAATGCTTTTATTAATTTTCCAAAGATCCACTCGCCTTAAAATGCATTCATTTCATTGGATTGGCATGATCTTGATGGTCATGCCATTTTGTTCCGCAGAAACGTAGTGCTCCACTAGGGTGGTAAGCGACTAAGAGCTAATTTGGCTTTAGTGAAGTGATTACAAGGGGAAAAGAGCGCTTATAATTGGACTTTATCGTTACTATATCTATTTTGAGTAAGGACATTATTATTACATGTACTGGATGTACCTTTTGGATGTTATGTTCATATGTGATAGTTAAAGTTAAACATAATAATAAACAAGGCCTCATGGTAGCCACAAGTTATCTATTAACTAATTGAATAGGTTGTGCCATGGGTTTACAGGACAATGCTTTTATTAATTTTTCAAAGATCCACTCGCCTTAAAATGCATTCATTTCATTAGATTGGCATGATGCTTGATGGTTGTGCCAATTTTTTTCAGCAGAAACGTAGTGCTCCACTAGTGTGGCAAGCGACTAAGGAGCTAATTAAGCTTCAGTGAAGTGATTAAAAGGGAAAAGAGTGCTTATTTGGACTTTGTCGTTACTATATCTGATTTTGAGTAAGGACAATGTTACGTTCATCTGTGATAATTAAATTAAACATAATAATTTTTGTTTGCAGTTAAGCCGCATTCATTAGACATGATTAATGCAAAGAAATAATTTAATACAAATAAAAAATAAAAATTATATAAAAACTATATAAAAGAAAATGATAAAAATTTAACATTTTTATATTTTTTATATAACATTAGAAGCTTTATTGTTGTAATAAAAGTAATAGTAGTAAAAAAGCTATTTTTTTAAAATAAAAATAATAACTAAAAGTTTAAAATAATTTATTTGAGTACATATGCGAATTTTTAGTTACTAAAGAGGATGAGATCAGCAGCAATGTGTTTCTCTTTGGAATTCTCGAGCTTAGGGCAGGCACTCCACTATTACAATCAGTAACGTGCCAATTTTTGACTAACCATTAATTAATGAGATGATATATAACTTTGTTTCGACTTATCAATCTGGAGTCAGTAAACGCAAAAAGATTGGAGTGGGTGCAAGTCTTGCATGTCCATCTCCTTATGCTATCTTACAAACGCCTCTCCACTCACAACACCAGCTCCTGGTGGACTCCAACTTGGTGTTCAACTCCGTCCCTTTGCTTGCCCATATCTTAAGAAGGTCCCTTAAAAGTTAGTATTTTCAAAAGGCTATTATTTGCTCGTAGATAAATTAATCGATGAGTGCGCGCCAACCAAATAGACTATCCAATGTGACGAACTCTGTTATTGAGATGGTTTTCTTCTGGAATTGTTATGCCATCTACTAGCTCGGGTGAAAATAAATGAGTATTATTGTACCTAGGTTTTTCTTTTAAAAACAATACCAAAATTGGCAAATGTTGGTGTAATCAACCCCCACCAATGAAGAATGGGAGCCTCACAAATTGCATCAATGATTTCAAGTCTTTGGATCTTGAAAGGTCGACATCAGTGAAGATTCGTGTCTTTTGACCTTTTATTTTATTTTTCCTTCGACTTGAATGGTTATCTACTCATCATCACCACGAAAACCAGTTTGAGGCCATTTTGCAACCGGATCATCCCTCCTCTAAATCTCTATTTATAAGCCCCTCCCACCCATCAACTATACCACTCCAAAGGCCTAAGTCAGAGGGCCAATATTGGAGCTCCTCATGTCTTCAAAGACAGGCACCACCTTCTTTAGGACTTGTTTCAATGGTGTTAATGCTCTTGCAGGTCCATCCTCCCCTCTCATCTCTCTCATCATGTTCTTTCTCAAGTTCAGAATCCAATTTCTAAAGGATTTCACCTGCAGTCCTTCACTAACACAGAATGAAATTATCTTGGCCATTAACTTCCCTCTGTAGGCATCATTTTACCCATCTTCATGTTCTCTGCTGCAGAAATATGAAACACGAGCATAGAGTGCAAACCTAAAATTTATGACATTTTTATGTTTTCAGGACTTGGAATACTGTCAGTTCCGTATGCTTTATCGCAAGGAGGATGGCTAAGCTTGATGCTTCTTTTTATAACGGCAGTCATCTGTTGCTATACGGGTCTTCTCTTACAACGGTGCATGGATTCAAATTCACTTATTAAGACCTACCCTGATATAGGAGAGTTAGCTTTGGCTACAAGGGGAGGCTCATAGTGGCAATATTCTTGTACCTGGAGTTATACCTAGTGGCCGATTGAGTTCTTAATATTAGAAGGTGATAACTTGGATTGGCATGATGCTTGATGGTCGTGCCACTTTTGTTAAGCAGAAACGTAGTGCTCTACTAGGGTGGAAATCGACTAAGGAGTTATTAAGCTTCAGTGAAGTGATTACAAGGGGAAAAGAGCGCTTATAATTGGACTTTGTCGTTACTATATCTGATTTTGAGTAAGGACATTATTATTACATCTACTGATGTACCTTTTTGGATGTTATGTTCATATGTGATATTTAAAGTTAAACATAATAATAAACAAGGCCTCATGGTAGCCACAAGTTATATATTAACTAATTGAACAGGCTGTGCCATGGGCTTACAGGACAATGCTTTTATTAATTTTCCAAAGATTCACTCGCCTTAAAATGCATTCATTTCATCAGATTGGCATGATGCTTGATGGTCGTGCCACTTTTGCTCAGCAGAAAATAGTGCTCCACTAGGGTGGCAAGCGACTAAGGAGCTAATTAAGCTTCAGTGAAGTGATTACAAGGGGAAAAGAGCGCTTATAATTTGACTTTATCGTTACTATATCTGATTTTGAGTAAGGACATTATTATTACATCTACCAAATGTACCTTTTTGGATATTACGTTCATCTGTGATAGTTAAAGTTAAACATAATAATAAATAAGGCCTCATGGTAGCCACAAGTTATGTATTAACTAATTGAACAGGTTGTGCCATGGGCTTACAGGACAATGCTTTTATTAATTTTTCAAAGATCCACTCGCCTTAAAATGCATTCATTTCATCAGATTGGCATGATGCTTGATGGTCGTGCCACTTTTGTTCAGCAGAAACGTAGTGCTCCACTAGGGTGGCAAGCGACTAAGGAGCTAATTAAGCTTCAGTGAAGTGATTACAAGGGAAAAAGAGCGCTTATAATTGGACTTTGTCGTTACTATATCTGATTTTGAGTAAGGACATTATTATTATATCTACTAATGTACCTTTTTGGATTTACGTTCATCTGTGATAGTTATAGTTAAACATAATAATAAACAAGGCCTCATGGTAGCCACAAGTTATATTAACTAATTGAACAGGCTGTGCCATGGGCTTATAGGACACTACTTTTATTAATTTTCCAAAGATCCACTTACCTTAAAATGCATTCATTTCATTAGATTGGCTTGATGCTTGATGGTCGTGCCACTTTTGTTCAGCAGAAACGTAGTGGTCCACTAGGGTGGCAAGCGACTAAAGAGCTAATTAAGCTTCAATGAAGTGATTACAAGGGGAAAAGAGCGCTTATAATTGGACTTTGTCGTTACTATATCTGATTTTGAGTAAGGACATTATTATTATATCTACTGGATGTACCTTTTTGGATGTTACATTCATCTGTGATAGTTAAAGTTAAACATAATAATAATAAGGCCTCATGGTAGCCACAAGTTATGTATTAACTAATTGAACAGGCTGTGTCATGGGCTTACAGGACAATGCTTTTATTAATTTTCCAAAGATCCACTCGCCTTAAAATGCATTATTTCATCAGATTGGCATGATGCTTGATGGTCATGCCACTTTTGTTCAGCAGAAACGTAGTGCTCCACTAGGGTGGCAAGCAACTAAGGAGCTAATTAAGCTTCAGTGAAGTGATTACAAGGGGAAAAGAGCGCTTATAATTGGACTTTGTCGTTACTATATCTGATTTTGAGTAAGGACATTATTATTATATCTAATGGATGTACCTTTTTGGATGTTACGTTCATCTGTGATAGTTAAGTTAAACATAATAATAAACAAGGCCTCATGGTAGCCACAAGTTATATATTAACTAATTGAACAGGTGTGCCATGGGCTTACAGGACAATGCTTTTTTAATTTTCAAAGATCCACTCACCTTAAAATGCATTCATTTCATTGGATTGGCTTGATGCTTGATGGTCGTGCCACTTTTGTTCAGCAGAAACATAGTGCTCCACTAGGGTGGGCAAGTGACTAAAGAGCTAATTAAGCTTCAGTGAAGTGATTACAAGGGAAAAAGAGCATTCATAATTGGACTTTGTTGTTACTATATCTGATTTTGAGTAAGGACATTATTATTATATCTACTGATGTACCTTTTTGGATGTTACATTCATATGTGATAGTTAAAGTTAAATATAATAATAAACAAGGCCTCATGGTAGCCACAAGTTATATATTAACTAATTGAACAGGCTGTGCCATGGGCTTACAGGACAATGCTTTTATTAATTTTCAAAGATCCACTCACCTTAAAATGCATTCATTTCATTGGATTGGCATGATGCTTGATGGTCGTGCCACTTTTGTTCAGTAGAAACGTAGTGCTCCACTAGGGTGGTAAGCGACTAAGAGCTAATTAAGCTTAGTGAAGTGATTACAAGGGGAAAAGAGCGCTTATAATTGGACTTTGTCGTTACTATATCTAATTTTGAGTAAAGATTATTATTATATCTACTGGATGTACCTTTTTGGATGTTACGTTCATCTGTGATAGTTAAAGTTAAACATAATAATAAACAAGGCCTCATGGTAGCCACAAGTTATATATTAACTAATTGAACAGGCTGTGCCATGGGCTTACAAGACAATGCTTTATTAATTTTTCAAAGATCCACTCGCCTTAAAATGCATTCATTTCATTGGATTGGCTTGATGCTTGATGGTCGTGCCACTTTTGTTCAGCAGAAATGTAGTGGTCCACTAGGGTCACAAGCGACTAAGGAGCTAATTAAGCTTCAGTGAAGTGATTTCAAGGGGAAAGAGCGCTTATAATTGGACTTTGTCGTAAGGAGGATGGCTAAACTTGATGCTTCTTTTATAACGGCAGTCATCTGTTGCTATACGGGTCTTCTCTTACAACGGTGCATGGATTCAAATTCACTTGTTAAGACCTACCCTGATATAGGAGAGTTAGCTTTTGGCTACAAGGGGAGGCTCGTAGTGGCAATATTCTTGTACATGGAGTTTACCTAGTGGCGATTGAGTTCTTAAAATAGAAGGTGATAACTTGGATTGCATAATGCTTGATGGTCGTGCCACTTTTGTTCAGTAGAAACGTAGTGCTCCACTAGGGTGGCAAGCGACTAAGGAGCTAATTAAGCTTTAGTGAAGTGATTACAAGGGAAAAAAAAATGCTTATAATTGGACTTTGTCGTTACTATATCTAATTTTGAGTAAGGACATTATTATTACATCTACTGGATGTACCTTTTTGGATGTTATGTTCATCTGTGATAGTTAAAGTTAAACATAATAATAAACAAGGCCTCATGGTAGCCATAAGTTATATATTAACTAATTGAACAGGCTGTGCCATGGGCTTACAGGACAATGCTTTTATTAATTTTCCAAAGATCCACTCGCCTTAAAATGCATTCATTTCATTGGATTGGCATGATGCTTGATGGTCGTGCCACTTTTGTTCAGCAGAAACATAGTGCTCCACTAGGGTGGCAAGCGACTAAGGAGCTAATTAAGCTTCAGTGAAGTGATTACAAGAGGAAAAGAGTGCTTATAATTGGACTTTGTCGTTACTATATCTGATTTTGAGTAAGGACATTATTATTACATCTACTGGATGTACCTTTTTTGATGTTACGTTCATCTGTGATAGTTAAAGTTAAACATAATAATAAATAAGGCCTCATGGTAGCCACAAGTTTATATTAACTAATTGAACAGGCTGTGCCATGGGCTTACAGGACAATGCTTTATTAATTTTCAAAGATCCACTCGCCTTAAAATGCATTCATTTCATTGGATTGGCTTGATGCTTGATGGTCATGCCACTTTTGTTCAACAGAAACGTAGTGCTCCACTAGGGTGGGCAAGTGACTAAAGAGCTAATTAAGCTTCAGTGAAGTGATTACAAGGGGAAAAAAGTGCTTATAATTGGACTTTATCGTTACTATATCTGATTTTGAGTAAGGACATTATTATTATATCTACTGGATGTACCTTTTTGGATGTACGTTCATCTGTGATAGTTATAGTTAAACAAAATAATAAACAAGGCCTCATGTAGCCACAAGTTATATATTAACTAATTAAACAGACTGTGCCATGGGCTTACAGGATACTGCTTTTATTAATTTTCAAAGATCCACTCACCTTAAAATGTTCATTTCATTGGATTGGCTTGATGCTTGATGGTCGTGCCACTTTTGTTCAGTAGAAATGTAGTGGTCCACTAGGGTGGCAAGCGATTAAAGAGCTAATTAAGCTTCAATGAAGTGATTATAAGGGAAAAAGAGCGCTTATAATTGGACTTTGTCGTTACTATATCTGATTCTACGTAAGGACATTATTATTACATCTACTAGATGTACCTTTTTGGATGTTACGTTCATCTTTGATAGTTAAAGTTAAATATAATAATAAACAAGGCCTCATGGTAGCCACAGTTATATATTAACTAATTGAACAGGTTGTGCTATGGGCTTACAGGACAATGTTTTTATTAATTTTCCAAAGATCCACTCATGTTAAAATGCATTAATTTTATTGGATTGACATGATGCTTGTTGGTCGTGCCACTTTTATTCAGCAGAAATGTAGTGCTCCACAAGGGTGGCAAGCGACTAAGGAGCTAATTAAGCTTCAGTGAAGTGATTACAAGGGGAAAAGAGCGCTTATAATTGGACTTATCGTTACTATATCTAATTTTGAGTAAGAACATTATTATTATATCTACTGGATGTACCTTTTTGGATGTTATATTCATCTGTGATAGTTAAAGTTAAACATAATAATAAACAAGCCTCATGGTAGCCACAAGTTATATATTAACTAATTGAACAGGCTGTGCCATGGGCTTACAGGATAATGCTTTTATTAATTTTTCAAAGATCCACTCACCTTAAAATGCATTTATTTCATTGGATTGGCATGATGCTTGATGGTCGTGCCATTTTTGTTCAGCAGAAATGTAGTGCTCCATTAGGGTGGGGCAAGTAACTAAAGAGCTAATTAAACTTCAGTAAAGTGATTTCAAGTGGAAAAAAGCGCCCATAATTGGAATTTGTTGTTACTATATCTGATTTTGAGTAAGGACATTATTATTATATCTACTGGATGTACCTTTTTGGTTACGTTCATATGTGATAGTTAAAGTTAATATAATAATAGACAAAGCCTCATGGTATCCACAAGTTATATATTAACTAATTGAACAGGCTGTGCCATGGGCTTATGGGACAATGCTTTTATTAATTTTTCAAAGATTCACTCGCCTTAAAATGCATTCATTTCATTGGATTGGCATGATGCTTGATGGTCGTGCCACTTTTGTTCAGCAGAAACGTAGTGCTCCACTAGGGTGGCAAGCGACTAAGGAGCTAATTAAGCTTCAGTGAAGTGATTACAAGGGAAAAAGAGCGCTTATAATTGGACTTTATCGTTACTATATCTGATTTTGAGTAAGGACATTATTATTACATCTATTGGATGTACCTTTTTGGATGTTACGTTCATCTGTGATAGTTAAAGTTAAACATAATAATAAATAAGGCCTCATGGTAGCCATAAGTTATATATTAACTAATTGAACAGGCTGTGCCATGGGCTTACAGGACAATGCTTTATTAATTTTGCAAAGATCCACTCGCCTTAAAATGCATTCATTTCATTGGATTGGCTTGATGCTTGATGGTCGTGCCACTTTTGTTCAGCAGAAATGTAGTGGTCCACTAGGGTGGCAAGCGACTAAGGAGCTAATTAAGCTTCAGTGAAGTGATTACAAGGGGAAAAAGAGCGCTTATAATTGGACTTTGTTCATTAAACTTGATCTGATTTTTATAAGACATATCTATTGCTATAGTTTTTTAAACGTTCATGTGATAGTTAAAGTTAAACATAATAATAAACCTAGGCCTCATATAGGAGATTAGCTAATTGAACAAGGGTGGCTCATAGGGACATATTTTACTAATTTTCCAAAGATCCACTCACCTTAAAATGCATTCATTTCATGGATTGGCATGATGCTTGATGGTCATGCCACTTTTATTCAGCAGAAACGTAGTGGTCCACTAGGGTGGCAAGCGACTAAGAGCTAATTAAGCTTCAGTGAAGTGATTACAAAGGAAAAAGAGAGCTTATAATTGGACTTTGTCGTTACTATATCTGATTTTGAGTAAGGACATTATTATTACATCTACTGGATGTACCTTTTTTGATGTTATGTTCATCTGTGATAGTTAAAGTTAAACATAATAATAAACAAGGCCTCATGGTAGCCACAAGTTATATATTAACTATTGAACAGGCTGTGCCATGGGCTTACAGGACAACGCTTTTATTAATTTTCAAAGATCCACTCACCTTAAAATGCATTCATTTCATCAGATTGGCATGATGCTTGATGGTCGTGCCACTTTTGTTCAGTAGAAACGTAGTGCTCCATGAGGGTGGCAAGCGACTAAGGAGCTAATTAAGCTTCAGTGAAGTGATTACAAGGGAAAAGAGCGCTTATAATTGGACTTTGTCATTATTATATCTAATTTTAAGTAAGGACATTATTATTATATCTACTGGATGTACCTTTTTGGATGGTATGTTCATTTGTATAGTTATAGTTAAACAAAATAATAAACAAGGCCTCATGGTAGCTACAAGTTATATATTAACTAATTAAACAGGCTATGCCATGGGCTTACAGGATACTGTTTTTATTAATTTTCAAAGATCCACTCACCTTAAAATGCATTCATTTCATTGGATTGGCTTTATGCTTGATGGTCGTGCCACTTTTGTTCAGCAGAAACGTAGTGGTCCACTAGGGTGGCAAGCGACTAAAGAGCTAATTAAGCTTCAATGAAGTGATTACAATGGGAAAAAGAGCGCTTATAATTAGACTTTGTCGTTACTATCTGATTTTGAGTAAGGACATTATTATTACATCTACTGGATATACCTTTTTGGATGTTACGTTCATCTTTGATAGTTAAAGTTAAATATAATAATAAACAAGGCCTCATGGTAGCCACAAGTTATATATTAACTAATTTAACAAGCTGTGCCATGGGCTTACAGTATAATTTTTTATTAATTTTTCAAAGATCCACTCACCTTAAAATGCATTAATTTCATTGGATTGGCATGATGCTTGTTGGTCGTGCCACTTTTATTCAGCAGAAACATAATGCTCCACAAGGGTGGCAAACGACTAAGGAGCTAATTAAGCTTCAGTGAAGTGATTACAAGGAAAAAAGAGTGCTTATAATTTGACTTTATCATTATTATATCTGATTTTGAGTAAGGACATTATTATTATATCTATGGATGTACCTTTTTGGATGTTTATTCATCTATGATAGTTAAAGTTAAACATAATAATAAATAAGGCCTTATGGCGGCCACAAGTTATATATTAACTAATTGAACAGGTTGTGCCATGGGCTTACAGGACAATGCTTTTATTAATTTTTCAAAGATCTACTCACCTTAAAATTCATTTCATTTCATTGGATTGGCATGATGATTGATGGTCGTGCCATTATTGTTCAGCAGAAACGTAGTGCTCCACTAGGGTGGGGCAAGTGACTAAAGAGCTAATTAAGCTTCAGTGAAGTGATTACAAGGGGAAAAGAGCATTCATAATTGGACTTATTGTGACACCCCCACTAGGTTAGGTTATTTTTTTCTCGCGGAAGCGTACCCTAGATGGTGTCACCGGCCTTAGCAACCCGTGCTAAGTCAGCCTCACCAGAATGCGCGCGTGCAATAATCAAAAACACCCACCCACATGCAACCACAAGCACACCAAGACACAGCTGTGTACGGGAATACTTCCCAACCTCTTTATTAAACACTAATCAAGAGGAATACAAGGCTTAGATTACAAATCTCTCACCTCGCCTTAGGCATACAAAAACACACTTCTGCAGCCCGCGAACACTCCAGGGTAAACCCTCAGCAGCGTTCTGTGCTCCGTCTTCCTCCTCACGCCTGTGTGGTGGATGGCGAAGGCTTGAATTCCCTCCTGGAATTCTGCGAACTCACTTGTTGAATCTCACGAACTCTCCAAGTGTAATCTGGAATTCTGCTCTTCCACGGCTGACCTGCTGCTCCTTAAATAGCCGTGCAGCTCCCCTTGTTGATGACGCTCGCCTAGGATAGAATGATAAGGAGATAAGGCCTATCCCCTTGTTCTGATCGGCTGCCAGCTGCTTAGAGATAAGGCCTTTTTATCTTCTCCCTCTAACTGCACCGGTTGGATAAGATTTACCTTAGAGATAATGTTGAACATTATCTTCTGCTGCCGGTTGGATAGGATTGCCTTAGAGATAATGCTGGGCATTATCTTCTCATCTGATCGCTGCTGGTTGGATAGGATGGGCTTAGAGATAATGCTGGGCATTATCTCTTCCTAGATTCGTGCATTGGTGTCTATCCTCCACGCCTCCTTCTAGAAAGCTTCCAGAAGCTCGCTGAGTTGCCAATCTGCGCACGCCTCTGATCTGGACGCCCTCCCAGCCGCTCGGTCTATCCATTTGGCGCGTGCGTCCGCCATAGCCAATGCCTCTGGCCGTCCCGCCAACTAGGCGCGCCTGCGCCCAGCTGATCGCTGTCGGGACGCTGTCTGGCCGTCTGGGCGCGCGCCGGGCTAGCCTCCTGCCAGCCCGCGCGCCCAGCGTCATCCTGGGTCTGCGCGCGCAGGGCCAGCGCCCCGCTGTCCCGCGCGCGTCGCGCCCGCTGCGTGCCGCCCGAGCGGGAGCCCCGCTCGGCGTAGGAGTCTCGGTCGTGTGGCCCGCCCGCTGTGCTGAAACTCAGCGCGCACGATGCTGCGCCCGCGCGTGCCGCCGCGCTGGGAACGGGCGCGCATCTGGCCTGGCGCGCGGCTCGCCAACCTCGCTTGCCGCTGCGCCCGCTGAACTGGAACCGCCAACCTCGCCGCTCCATGGTTGGCCGCGCGCATCCCCTCGCGCGTCAGCTGCCAACCTCGCAAGCGCTCGGACGCCTGCTTTGCCCGCGCCTGCGCGCGCACGGGCAGCGCCTCGGCCCTCCTGGCCGGGCGCTCTACTGGGGCGGTAACAATCCTCCCCCACCTGAAGGCGCCGACGTCCCCGTCGCGCTGTCCCTCAAGTAGGCCTGGATGTCCTCTTCGAACTGCCAAAGTTCTTCGGCCCGCCTCCAGGTGGCATCGGTTGTATCTTCTCCTTGCCACTGGACCAGGTACTCCGTGTACTGGGGTCCCTGACTTGTGCCTATCTTCCTGTCCGCTAGGATCCTCCTGATCCTTCTCGCAAACCTCGGTCGAATGGCAGGGCGCAGCCTGCCTGGCACCTCTATGGCGTCAGATCTCCATGGTAGGGCAGGAAGCTGACATGGAATACTGGGTGGATCTTCAATCTCGCCAGGGCTAGCTTGTAGGGCCTAATGATTTTGAAAGGACCATCGTACCTTGGTAGAAGAGCCTTGTGAAACTTTCGTTTGGTAGACTTTCGTAGAAGGTATGGCGTGATCTTCAGCATCACTAAGTCGCCGACCTGGAAACTCAACCTGTCGCCTATGCGCATTCAGCTTCATTTGCATGGCCGCCCGCACGAGGCTGTCGCGCGCCTTGGCGATGCGCTCGGTCCGGTCCCGCGCGAAGAGATGCGCCGCGGGGCATGGGCCGTCGTAAGAGCGCGCCAAGGGTGTCCTAGGCTGATATCCTAGGCACAACTCGGCTGGACTCTCATCTGTTGCTGATGACCGGTTCAGGTTGTAGGAAAACTGCGCCGCGTCCAGAGCCAATTGCGCTGACTTGCGGTTGCCGCAAGTATTCCTCGAGCAGTGCGTTCAGTCCGTCTGATACGCCGTGGAGAAAAGTCTGTGCCCACTATCTGAAAGAGGGTGGTCCAGAACTTGCCTGTGAAGCGGACGTCGCGGTCACTGATGATGTCGTAGCCGAAGTACTTGACCACGTTGGCGAAGAACAGGCCCGCGGCCGTGCACGTCTTACCGCCATGAAGATGGCGTACTTCGAAAATCTGTCGACCACCACGAAGACTGCGCGTTGCCGTCCACCTCTGGGAATCCCATAATGAAGTCCATCGAGACGGACGCCCACGGTCGCGCCGGAACGGGCAGCCTGCAACAGTCCAGCCGGCCGCTTGCGCTCCACTTTGTCCATCTGCATGTCAAGCAGCTGCGCACGTAAGCCTCGACATCTCTCCACATATTCGGCCAATAGAAGTCGCGAGATAGTAGGGCGTACATCCGCTCCATGCCCGGATGTCCCGCCCACTTTGAGTCGTGGGACTCTTTGAGAAGGTCGCGCCGCAGGGCTTCATTCCTCGGCACGACCAGTCTGCCTCCCTTGCGCGGAGCAGACCATCCTCGATCCAGAAGCGCCTCACCGCGCCGCTCGATGTGTCGCGCATCAGCCTCGCATACTCCGCGTCGGTCTAGGCTGCCACCGGACGCGGTCGCTGGTGCTCGCCTGGACTGTGGCCACGGCAGCCACATACTCCTGCACTACTTGGCGGCTGAGGGCGTCGCCACCTGATTTTGGCGCCCTGGCCGATGCTCCCAGTCAAAGTCGAACTCCGCCAAGTATTCTTGCCATCGAGCTTGCTTTGGTGTTAGCTTGCGTTGTGTCTTGAAGTAGGTGTTGGCGACGTTGTCGGTGATGATTTTGAACTTCGTCCCCAACAAGTAATGGCGCCACACCTCCAGGCAGTGGATGACCGCCGTCATCTCCTTCTCGTGTGCTGAGTATCTCGTCTCAGCATCCTTGAATTTCCGGCTCTCATATGCCACAGGGTGGCCCGCCTGGATCAAGACTCCGCCTAGCGCACGGTCGGATGCGTCCGTGTGCACTTCAAAAGGATCTTCAAATTTTGGTAGCTGCAGCACTGGCTCTGTAGATAGGGCCGTCTTCAGCCTACCGAAGGCCTCCTCGCAATCTGAGGACCACTCCCACCTCTGCTCTTTTTTGAGCAAGTCGGTCAAGGGGCTTGCCAAAGCCGAGTACCCCTTGATGAACCTCCGGTAATAGTTAGCGAGCCCTAGGAATGATCGCAGCTCGCTAACTGCAGTAGGTGCTGGCCAGTCCAGGATGGCCCGGACCTTGGCGCTGTCCATCCGTATAGCGTCGTGGCCAACAACGTGACCGAGAAAGGCTATCTCGGTCTGTGCGAATGCGCACTTCTCCCTCTTGATGTAGAGGCGGTGCTCTCGAAGTCTCCTCAGCACGCGCCTCAAATGCTCCACATGTTGTTGCAGATCTCCACTGTAGATGACAATGTCGTCGAGGTAGACTACGACAAAGTCGTCGAGGAAGTCGTATAGGACGTCCGTCATAAGGTTGCAGAAAGTTGCTGGTGCGTTGGTCAGGCCGAATGGCATGACTAGGAATTCAAAAGATCCATACCTAGTCACGCATGTCGTTTTTGATTCGTCCCCTGGCGCTATCCTCACTTGCCAATATCCGGATCGAAGGATCCAGCTTGCTGAAATACTCCGCCTTCGCAAGTCGGTCGAACAAGTCTGCTGCGTTGGGGACCGGGTACCGGTTCTTGACAGTGACTTTGTTGAGCGCGCGGTAGTCCACGCACATCCTCAGCGTGCCGTCCTTCTTCCGCTGGAAAAGGACCGGCGCTCCGTATGGCGCGCGCGAGGGTTGAATCAGCCCGGCCGCAGCAATTCATCCAGTTGGGCGCGCAGCTCCTTGAGTTCGGCCGGCGCCATGCGGTAGGGAGCTTTGGCTGGCGCGCGCGCTCCTGGTTCCAGCTCAATGCGATGGTCGTGCGCGCGCCTCGGCGGGAGTTCCTTCGGCAGCTCACTCGGCATCAAGTCAGCGAACTCCTTGAGCACCTCCCCCACCGGCGCAGGCACCTCTGCATCTGCCGCGTCGGGCTGGACCTGGATCAGCGCGGCGACGTATGTCTGATCTCCCTTGCGCAGGCCTCGCTGATCTGCTTGGCGGACAGCAGCCCGCCTGGCGCTGTGCTCCCCTTGGCGTCGGACCGCGCGCGCTGATCTGCCGTCTGGCGCGGTCTGGCGCCTTGCTGCTGGGCGTCTCTCTGCTGGGCAGCGGGCGCCGACCCGCTGCCGCTCTCCTTCGGCGCGCCCCTCTGCTGGGCGCGCCACAGTGGGCGGTGGGCTGATGGACACGAACCCGGCACAGTCCTCCTGGCCGATCATCAGCCCACCGAGATGTGGCAGAATCATGACCTTGGCTGCCTTGAGAAACTCCAAGCCAAGGATGATCTGGAAATCATCAAGTGGGATCACCAGCAGCTTGCATGGGCCCTTCCACGGTCCAAGCTCCATGCTCACTGTGGTAAGGCCGTCTACTCTTGCTGCCTCGAGTTGACGGTCTTGATAAGGGTCGCGCAGGTGGTGTTGCGCAGCCCTAACTCCTTCGCAACGTCGTTAGCGATGAAGTTGTCGGTGGCTCCCGTGTCGATCATGGCCCTCAGCTCGTGGCCATTCACCTTCACCTTTGCAAATAGAAGCCCTTTGTGGGATGGCGGCTTCTGGTGACAAGCGCGTTGAGCGCTTGCAACGGGTACACCCGGGAGGGTTCTTCATCCTCGCTGGACTCCTCGGCCAACTGGGAGATCAAGGCCGTGAGCTTGCTCTTCTTTGGGCAGTCCTTTGCCCGGTGTGGGGCTCCGCAGATGAAGCACCCGGAAGGCCGCTCAGCGTGGCCGTGGCGTCTCTGGATGGTAGAAGAGGTCCCTTCTCTTTTCGGACAGCTGCCTTCTTCTTCTTCTTCTCCTTGAGAAGCGGCGGCTTGCCCTCCTTGGCTTTGGCTTTGGACTTGCCTTTGCCCTTATCGCCAAGGGCGGGGGTGGGCGCCGTGGAGCGGAAGTCGACGAGGCTCTCGGCAGCAGCCATCGCCGAGTTGAGATCTTTAACTCCTTGCCTTCG